>CAUYRH010039991.1:0-52657 GCA_963574655.1 Perodicticus potto | reverse complement strand
CACGCTGTCTCCCTGTGTCCCCAAGGGGAAGTTCCTGGGTAGATCCCACCTGCCAGAGATGCCTGAAGTCCTCTCTCCCCAGTCTCACCGTGCCCAGCCGCAAGGAAGCTGTTACTCGGCTGCCATCTTGCTCCGCCCTCCAACCCTAGTGTTATTTGTGTCTCCTGTCTTCTCGAGATCAATGTTGATAGAGGTTTGTTAATTTTATTTTTTTAATTTTCTTTTATTTCAGAAAATTATGTAGGTATAAACATTTTGGTTACATAAATTGCTTTTTTTTTTCTTTAAGAACTAAATTCAAGTGTTAAAAATTTCTACATCTTTTGTTATTTCATTTAATCATCCTCTTATCAAATAATTTTTCTTTTTTGAAGAATTCTATTGTTCATTTTTTTACCTTCTTAAGTTGGACTTTTAACTCATTAATTTTGATCCTGTGTTCTTTTATAATATGAATATTGAAAGCTTTATTTTGCCCTCAAAGTACCACGTTACTGCCTCTATAGTGTTGAGATGTATTTATACATTTTCAGTACCACTTACCTCTGTTTTATATAAAATTGTCATTATAATTTTATGATTAATCAGCATTATGTTTCTAAATTGCTGACATGGAGAAATTTAAGTCATTTTCTTTCTAGTGTGCAAATTGTGTTGTGATCAAAATGCATGGATAATATTATGTCTATTCTTTAAAGTTTGCTGAGGCTTGCTTTTCACATTAAATCATCAACTTAGAATATCTCCATGGATTCTATAAAACAACGTGCTTTCTCTTTTTGTGGGGTGGAGAATTCTCTGTTTGTCCAATAGGTCAAGATTATTGCTACCATTTTTCCATATGTTTCATCTTATTTTATTTTTTCACCACTTGAGATATAAAAGAAAGAACTATCAAAATCTGTTAGGGTAATGATGATTTTTCAATTTTTCATGAGTTTTATAAAATTTTTGAGAATATATTGTAGGTGTCCCAGAATTTTAAACTTTCTGATAAGCTGTAACATTTATCATCTTGTTTGTTACTCACTGTATCTCTAATAGCATCTTTTTTCTGAAGTTCTATCTTATTTTTTTTAATTAAATCATAGCTGTGTACATTAATGGAATCATGGGGTTCAATGTGCTGGTTTCATACACAATTTGAAATATTTTCATCAAACAGGTTAACATAGCATTCATGGCATTTTCTTTAGTTATTGTGTTAAGACATTTGTATTCTACATTTAGTAAATTTCACGTGTACCCTTGTAAGATGCACAGTAGGTGTAGTCCCACCAATTACCCTCCCTCCACCCATCCTCTCCCCTTCCCTCCCCTCTCTATCCCCTTTCTCCATATTCTTGGGCTACAATTCATATGAAAGCCATAACTTGCTTTCATAGTAGGGCTGAGTACATTGGATACTTTTTCTTCCATTCTTGAGATACCTTGCTAAGAAGAATATGTTCCAGCTCCATCCATGAAAACATGAAAGAGGTAAAGTCTCCATCTTTTTTAAAGGCTGCATAATATTCCATAGTGTACATACACCACAAATTTATTTATTTATTTATTTATTTGCTTGTACAAAAGGTCTTTATTGGTGGGGGATGCTACAGAGTAGCATTAAGGAGGAGGGAAAAGAGAGAGAGAGAGAGAGAGAAAGAGAAAGAGAGAGAGGGAAAGGTGGGGGAGAAAGGGGGAGAGAGGAGAGAAAGAAGAGAGAGGAGCCACAATTTATTAAGCCATTCCTGGGTTGATGGATACTTGGGCTTCTTCCATGACTTAGCAATTATGAATTGGGCTGCAATTATATCTTTGTTATAATGTGATTTTTGGTCTTCTGGATATATACCTGGTAGAGGAATTGTAGGATCGAATGGCAGGTCTGTTTTTAGATCCCTAAGTGTTCTCCAAACATCTTTCCAAAAGGAACATATTAGTTTGCATTCCCACCAGCATTTTAGAAGTATTCCCTTTCTGAAGGGAATTCTCCACATCCACGCCAACATCTTTGGTTTTGGGATTTTGTCACGTGGGCTACTCTTACTGGAGTTAGATGATATCTCAAAGTAGTTTTGATTTGCATTCCTCTGATGATTAAGGATGATGAGCATTTTTTCATGTGTCTGTAGGCTGTGTGCCTGTCTTCTTCAGAGAAGTTTCTCTTCACGTCCCTTGCCCACTGTGAGATGGGATCACTTGTTCTTTTCTTGCTAATACATTTGAGTTCTCTGTGGATTCTGGTTATTAAACGTTTGTCAGAGACATAACCTGCAAAAATCTTCTCCCATTCTGAGGGCTGTCTGCTTGTTTTACTTACTGTGTTCTTGACTGTGCAGAAGCTTTTTTAGTTTGACCAGGTCCCAGTAATGTATTTTTAGTGTTGCTTTAATTGCCCAGGGGGTCCTCTTCATAAAATATTGGCCCAGGCTGATTTCTTCAAGTGTTATCCCTGCACTTCTTCTAGTATTTTTATCGTTTCCTGTCTTAAGTTTAAATCTTTAATCCAGTGAGAGTCAGCTTTTTTGTTAGTGTATGCTTAATATGCCTCTTATATCATTCACATTAAACATTTTATTTTTCTTATGCTTTAGTGCTCATTCTTGTTAATATCACATATATGGAATTTTAAAGCCAGTCTGATAATCTGTTTTAACTGGTCAATTTGTCCATTTTCATTTATGATTCTACCATATCACTTTGTCTTATTTTTTTATATTTCTTTTAATATTCTTTTATCTTTTCTGACTTACCATGTCACTCAAATTTTATATTATTTGACATTTGCTATGAGCAAGAGGTTGTGATGAGTACTCTAGAGTATACCACACCTCATGTATCTCATAATCTCTTACACCTGAGAAGTTCCTGCTTCATCTAGGGATAATATTTTTACATAAATATTTAAATAACCTTAAGATAATCTTATAAAAAACAATAGAATCTTGTTTCTTTGGGCCATGTGGACTGCTACCAAAGGAATGTTCACCAAGAAAAGCAAGGATGTTGAGAGGAGAGAGTGAATCGTCCTAGACTGAGGTATTCAGCAAAGAAGGATTTACTTAGGAAATGAGTTTTAATATGCATTTTAGACACTTTTGTAGAAGTTAAAGTCTAATCATATGTGCTGTGTTTATTTCCTCAGATTCCCAATACTTCAATATACATTTGTATTATTGAATTGTAACTCGCCTGTGATGATCCGACACCCACTACTGTCTATCTAAACAATAATACGACTTCTCTTTCTAGTGCTTTGGCTTCTTCAAATAGTAATGTTTAAAGGTTTCTTTGAGAAGATTACTAAAGTTCCTTGGTAGTCAAAGGGTTCTAAAATACACCTGGAAAAAGAATTAAAATTTCAAGAAAGTTTCTTAGAATTCAAGATCTATCTTAAAATATTAGTATTAAAATGCTAATATGTGTGATAAGGATTCTACAAACCTAGCTATTGTCTCCCTCCATTCATTACACCCTCAATTCCTGTCCACGAGAACTCATGAGAGCAAATAGAAAAAACTGATGGGAGAATCTGAGCTTGAAACCTCAGAAGTAAAGAAAAAGAGAAAGAGACATGCCCTTGGAAAAATAATTCTATATAGCAACTGTAAACTGAGTCTCTGTCCTTTAATTTTCAAAAGAAACACATGTGATTTTTCAATAAACATTTCAACAATAGTACAAATTCTGGGCTGTGAAAGCTGTTAGTAAAAGGATAACATTACTACAAGGCAATGTCAGAAAAAACACTGAGATGTAAAAAGGGGAACAATGGAATAGAGCAAGCATTCTAATGGCCCTTTATTTTAATCCGATAACAGGAAGAAGTGAAGTATGTCCATAATTTTTATTCAGTTTATTGAAATTGCTCATATTATATCCAGATCTTAAGCTATGATACTATTATTGTTCTTTCTTTTTTTTTTAATTTTTTGAGACAGAATCTCACTATGTCGCCCTTGGTAGAGTGCTGTGGAGTCACAGCTCACAGCAACCTGAAACTCTTGGGCTTGAGCGACTTTGTTGCCTCAGCCTCCTGAGTACCTGGGACTACAGGCACCTGCCACAACACCTGGCTATTTTTTTTTTATTGTAGTTGTCATTGTTTAGCAGGTCAGGGCAGGGCTTGAATCTGCCAGTCTCAGTGAATGTGTTTGGCACTGTAACCACTAAGCTACAGGCTCCCAGCCTATTCTTATTTCTTGATAAAGAAAAAAAAATAGTACATGGAAGCTGACTATAAGGTATGGGCAAACAGATCATTCATCTCACCTGGTAATTATCCCTAGAGCAAGAGCTCCTCCAGGCTATTCCCTTTACTGCAGAAGAGTCATTCTATCTTAAGGTCATTCCTACCTAAATTTCCCCATTCCCTGATGTCAGCATCAATAACCCATGCTAGGATTAATATAGCATACCTTCCTAAAATAACCTTCTATTACAAGGTTGGATAGTTCTCAAAACTGCCTTCAATATCAATCTTATGTAATGATGAAAACACAAGGTTAGAAAGCTTAAATTTAATATGAATCTATGAGATTCTTCTTCATAATAACATGGGATGATTATGATTCTAGCTGATGGTAGAATCTATAGCATGGTATCCATTACTTTGAACTACAAATAAAATGTAAAGCTCACAAATTAGACAATTTTTTTCATGGACCAATATCATAGAACTCCATTTAATTACTGTGCTGTGAGAATATGTAAGCTCACTGTAGATTCTCTACTGAGTCAACATTTTATTTAACAGTGTTACAGAAGTGATTTACTTTATTCAATCTGAATAATTATTTTTTGTTTATTCTGGGAAAGGTATACTACCATTTATTCTTCATATGTAAAGATAGATGTTATATAAACCATGTTAGAGTAGCAATATAGTACAGTGGAAAAAAGGATCACATTTGAGTTAAGTACATTGGGTTCAAATCCTGGCAAGACCTTAGAAAAGGTAATTATCCAAGTAATTGTAACCCATTCGTAAAGGTCTATAATGATATATCTCTCACAGGCTGATATGAAGATTTAGTGAGCTTACCCCTATATATCACCCAATAAGTAGTTGATGCTCAAATATCTTCTTCTATTTTAATATCTTTAGTAATACTCTGTGAAAAGTTTGAGAGGCTATATGTGTGTATGGCTATTTAAGAACTATATCAATTTAGAATTTATGATGATTTTTGAAATTCACAGGCAGTTTAAAATTTTTGAAGTGAAATGTAATTAGAACTCACATATATAATAACAGTTAACGTAAGAAAAAGAATGATAGAGACCATCATTTTCAAGTTCTGTTCATATATAAAAAATGTATACATACATATGTCTGAGCTGGGTATAAAAAAGTTATATACACACAAGTAGAAATATATTATATAAAATGTACTATTTTACACATCACATTCTATATATCACATTTATGTTATATAAAACATGACATACATTGTACATATATATCGATATGTCTATATCAATGTATTATATCATAAACTATTACACATATAATGCTATTTATTAATATTTATTATATATCATATATTATCTTAATCACTTATGTGTTTAGATATTTCACATTATATATTACATATTCATAATATATTATATTCATAATATAATATATTCATAATATATTGCATGTTATATATTTCCACACTGTGTGTGCATGCATACACAATTGCATGTGTGTGTATGTGGGCATAAAATAACCACTTATTGCAGTTATTCTCTTATCTTCCTCATTTAAGGTAGGATCCTTTATTGAGTGAGAAAGTATATTAATAGATTTTTCAAATATTTTTGTTATATTAGTAGCTTGTCTGTGTTAGGAAAAGTACATTGAATGTTTTCTTAGAATTAAATGAAAAGAATATTACAATAGGTTCAGGTGTGGTAGCTGACCTCTGTAATCTTAACACTTTGGAAGGCCCAGGCAGGAAGATTGCTTGAGGTCAGGAGTTTGAGCCCAGCCTAAGCAAGAGAAAGACCTCTTCTTTACAGAATAAATAGAAAAATCAGCCAAATGTGGTCGCACATGTCTGTAGTCCAGCTATTCAGGAGGTTGAAGCAGGAGAAATGCTTGAATTCAGGAGTTTGAGGTTGCTGTGAGCTATGATGAAGCCACTTCACACAAGTCCAGGCAACAGAGTGAGACCCTGTCTGAAAGAAAAAAAAAAAAAAAGACTATCACAATGGAATTAAGACAATGAAACCACATTCTAGTGATATATTATTAATAAAAATTATTTGAAGACAACTGTTTTGCTTCATATGGTTCTACTTTATAGCTCTGATTTATTTTTCATTTGTCTTAGTTCCAATTTTTAGACTTAATTTTAAATAGGAGTGGTGGAGTAGAATTCATTCTTCCCATTAATCACAAAATTTCTCTTTAGTTGATTCGAAGACTTCCCTTGTTTGTGTATCAGAAGTGATAACTCTGTGAGCATCCTGTCTATTTGAATCATTTTAACTTCATCAAGTACTCTCTGTGATTACAGAACATCTAGATAATTTTAGTATTATGAACACAGACTTCATGTTCCTAAAACAGTTTGTAGTGATAAAGTATTCATTTTTTCTGCCGTATTCTTAATTTATTGAGCCATTAAATCACACTTTTGATATTATATTGCACCAAGTTTATAGTATTGTAACTTTTCAATACAATAAAATACTTGTAGACTCTCAGAATGGCTCCAACCCTAGAAAGGGTTAAATGTTAGCTTTCCATACAAAGAAAAGACACTAACGTATACCTAAAATAATGAACATAATCAAGAAAAGTGAAAATCCAGAACGGTTTCTCCAAAGCTCTGTAATTACCATTTCACAATGTTGCTAAATTCACAGTATATAGAAGAGAGCAGATTGAAGTGGAAGCAGCACACAATGGAGTGTCCAGGGGATGGGCATTAGACACGTATTCTGGCACTTCTGAGCTATATGACCTTCAGGAAGTTATATCTCTTCCCTAAGCCTTGGAGAGTATTTTTGTTCTTGTTCATTTGTTTTTCTGAAAAAAGATGATAATGACTACCTGAAACATTTTATAGAGGTATAATATGTGCAGAATATATGACATAGGGCCATGACTTTTTTCTGCAATCCATAAATTACTATTTACATGCATTTTGCCATAGCCTTCCATCTGGGCTGCAAGTTCCTCCTAGATAATCCCTCCTTTGCTAAAACTCATTACTTTATAGAGGATCCTTAATAAAATCATGCCAACCAACCACTACCTTTCTAACTTAATATTTAAACATTCTTCTCATTCAACAAACTTTATGCTCAAGCGCATGGGCCTACTTTTCTTTGATTCAAGTAGGAAGTCATGGCCCATGCAACACAGGCATTAATATTTAGAAATTACCAAAAAGAAGTTCATCTAAATGACCTCTATGCACATAGCATTATGCTGAACACTAAGAGTTGATAAAGATACATCAAAAACAATCCCTATGCTCAGGGACTTTTCGCAGTGGACTTTTCTGTCCCTAGATGAGAATGGTTTTTTATTTTGTTTTAGATTGTTTGGGATCAGAAACCAAGTATATTGGAATATTTTCCAAATGTTGGTAATATTATAATTTTATACATCTTAGTTGCATTAATCTTAATATTAAAATCAAAAATTTCAGACAAGTTTGACTTGATTTTCCCTTTAGTCTTTAAACCAAAATCACACAGAGTTGAACATTTATTTCATAGCAACAACCCCTGTAAATCAGTAGCAATGATGAGCTTTCAGTGTGCATGGTAATGTAAACAGTATGTGCATGAAACTATATGGGATGATAAAGACACTGTAAAGTGAGATTAAGCTTCATTTTTATTAGGCCATTCACTCTATGTAGTCCAAAAAACAAAAATAAAGACAGGAAAAATTAAAATAAGCATTCACAGAGCTAATTTCTCACCCCAGAGATATGCTGGCAATCTGGAGCATTGCAACGGGAAATATTGTTTGTATGCATGTACTGCTTTTAAATGTTTCCAAAAACTCCTATATGTGTGACAACACTGTGTTCCATCAGTGGCAAAGAGAAAGAAGGCACAGAATAGTCCAGAGGATGCTTTTATGTGTGTATTTTGCATGTTGACAATAAATAAATTAAAAGGCAAGATTCATTCATTACAGTATAGATAAGCATGACTGAGAGGTTGGAAATTAGATTCATTACTCTTGCCAGAAATGTTTTAAAATGTGTCCAGATTTCTCCAAATTAGCAAGAAGACGTTTTAGAGATACTGTATTGCTTTTCCATATGCTGAAACTGCCTTCTTAGCAGCTCAATAGAAAGAAGAGGCATAGAAAATTGGGTGGAAAGTTGCTATTCAGCTAGGTTCAGTGTTCTGCCCATTTTTTTTTTTGTCCTCCAGTGCTCTGAAATTAATTAAAAGACTGATATATCTTTTCTTTTAATGGAATTCTTTCCTAATTCTTTCTTCTCTCCTGGACTGTGTAAATACATTGTAGAGTACCTTGGGCATCCCAAGCGCCACTTTAGCTTTTGCCACCCATGGTCTCTAAAATTCCATTACATAGAAAGGTAGCCTAAAATGTACCAAATCAGGCCTCTATCCCAAGAAATTTTGTAATCTGTGGGGCTCACCAAGTGAGACCTTTTAAACAAAGCAATTAAAAGTTTTAAGGGTCATAAGAGTTCATTCAGTCTAACTTCCCAACCGAACTAGCATCTCTATTTTCAGATCACAGAAAGAGGATAAATTCATCACTGATCATTTTCTTTCTAGAGAGCACAAGATCAATTCTACCAGAAAAAAAAGAGTTTTATTGTTATATATCTTCAATTATTAAAAGAGATTAGTTTACATGGAGTAGAAATTTGTTTCTATAATTTTTACCCTATGGTACCCTCTGGTATGTCAAAGGATGATTTCCCTCCTCTGTAGAATAATATATGGTATATAATCAAGTATATATATTTATGCATACAAAGCATGTTAACTAACAATTCAAATGCTTTTACTGTCATGGCATAATTTGGCATAACATTTTGTTCACAATACTTTTAAGGAAATTTTTAAAACTCAAGTGGAAATTCAGCACCTTAAATAGAATATTCTAAATATAATTTATATTTTTCTTGAGGTCTTCAGGTTATCACCACTATTAAAATAAATTATTCTTTGTTATAATGTGACTGTGGTATATGTACACCATGGAATATTATGCAGCCTTAAAGAAAGATGGAGACTTTACCTCTTTCATGTTCACATGGATGGAGCTGGAACATATGCTTCTTAGCAAAGTATCTCAAAAATGGAAGAAAAAGTATCTAATGTATTCAGCACTACAATGAAACTAATTTATAGCTTTCATGTGAAAACCATAACCCAATTGCAGCACAACAATATGGGAAAAGGGGCAAGGGAGGGGAGGGGAGGGAGGGAGGTTGGGGTGGAGAGAGGGTAATTGGTGGGATCACACCTACGGTGCATCTTGGAAGGGTACAAGTGCAACTTACTAAATGCAGAATACAAATGTCTGAACACAATGACTACGAAAATGCCATGAAGGCTATGTTAACCAGTTCGATGAAAACATTTCAAATTGTACATAAAACCAGCACATTGTACCCCATGATTGCATTAATGTACACAGCTATGGTTTAATAAAAAAATAAATTATTCTATTGTGCTCTAATAAATTGATGCCTTCAGTGTCTGTGGGAGTTACTAGAAAAATGTATCTGTACACTACATGTTCTTAGGATGTAGCCTAAGAACCTTTGGTGCTTTTTATACATTTTTATATTTTGCTTTGGATTTTTAGTATCAGATTGTGAGATTTTATTTCTGTTGCCTTGTCCACCTATTGCTGATATGCTGTGCTTTCTTTTTTTATATTTAAATTTTTACTTTTTATGTTAATTTTATTTTATTCAAATTTTTATTTTTTTAATTTCAGAATATTGCAGGGGTTCACACATTTTGGCATTTTGGTTACCTGATTTGCTTTTGTACATTTTAAGTCAAAATTATAAGTGTAACCTTCACCTAGAATGTGTGCATTGTACCACATTGGTATGAATTTACTCAATATCTCCTCCCCCTTCCCACCTTGTTGACTTCCATTGAGTTTTACTTCCGTATGGGCACAAAAGTGTTTACAAACTAGTTTATGTGATTAGTATTTTTAACTCTTACTTATTCATACGTTTTCTTAGAATATGCCTTCGTACCTCAATCCATTTTCTGAAAGAAAAGGATCGCTGGAGGGGTCATTTATATCTTCACAATTACTGAGCATCGAGCACCTTAGGAGTTATTTATAGCTCTGGCTATTTAACTTCAGGATACTTTGTTAGGGATACCCAAGACCACCCTTATGCTTACTGATTCGATAAAGGGCTCACAGGACTCTGAATCTTTTATGTGCACAGTTATGGTTTATTATAGAAAAATGAGACAGGCAAAGAGAAAGGGCTCATGGAATAAAGTCTAGGAGAAATCAGGTGTAAGCTTCTAAGTGTCCTATCTCAGTGCAGTTGCACAATATGCCCTTAACTCTCCCAACAGTAATACATAATAGCAAGTGCAAAGTTTTGCCAACCAGGGAAGCTACTCCAAGCTTCACTTCCCAGGGTTTTATTGGGGACAATTATATAGGCACACATTGCCTGCATGACTGACTTCAGCTACTCAGACTCCAGAGCCTCAGAGAAAAAACAAGTGTTCACTGTAAATCACATGATTATCATAAACTATTCGGTCAACTATAGGCAGAACATTCCAAAAGCTCAGAGATCAGTTCTTAGGAGCCAGCTAAGGGTCAGTTCAGAAAACTGGCCTTCCTTGGGAATGTGCAGAGTTTGAGGAATACAGAACTCTTGATCTCTTTCTTACATGGGTATACACCCCATGTTTACCTCTCTAAAAGACAGGTTTATGAAGAACAATCTCTACAGTCTTCTTTAATGTTCTGTTTTCATCTCTCTTCAAACATCAAAAGTGAAAAAGAATAAAAAGGGGAAGGGCATTATTATTTAACCCTATGAAGCACCATCACTGTCATCTTCTATAAACAGGATGGGTAACTAATCTCCTTAAAACCAGAGAAATTACCTCTTCCTGAGAGGAGTAATCATTTGTCAAGTAAGTTGTATAATCACTAATGTATTTATATTTTTCCTTTTAGCAACCACTCTGTTATGAGGATATATATTAAGCTTTTTTGCTATTATCCATATAGTATAAATAACAGAGAGAATTGGCTAAAAATATCTCTTTTAAGCCAAAGCTTGAAGCAACTATGCATAAAACTATTGACTTTAATTGCATTTTAAAACCAGTTTGCTGTGTATGTGTCATTTTCTTTGAATAAAATCTTTAAGCATCACAAAAGAGTAAACATTCTAAAATTTGAAAATACCTTCTCTTCCTCTCATTCAATTCTCCAGGTTAACACTTGTATCATTAGGAATGAGTTTCATCATCCTCCTCATGATCCTCCTCATCATCCAAAATCCCTATACACATATAGTGACAAATATACAGGGATTTAGTTATCTTTCATAACAAAAGCACAGAGTTAGGCATCCTAGAGCTGCTGTTGTTGACCTAAGATGCTATGAAAGACTCAAGCACATTACATTTTTTTCTTACTCTAGCATGTTGATTTTAGAGATCATTATTGCTGCTTCATAGTAATCAGCTGGCTGGTGTACCTATGGGTTTTACAGTGTTATTCCAGATAGGGCAAAAGAAGTGTAGGAGGCAGCAATGGTAGGTTTATAGTAATAGATCATTAATCAGAGAGTTTTCACATGGTCAACCTTAGCTGCAAGGGAGTCAGGGAAATCAACTATTTTATCTTTTATAGCTTCCAAAGAAAAGGCAGGGAGAGGAAACGAGCGTTGAAAATAGACATCAGATAACCCAACATACATTACAACCACGTGGTTTCTATGTATGTAAAATTACAGATGTAAATAACCCCTCCAGTGATCCTTTTCTTTCAGAAAATGGATTGAAGTATGAAGGCATATTCTAAGAAAATGTATGAATAAGTAAAAGTTAAAAATAGTAATCACATAAACTAGTGGTTATTGAAATTAATAAGAATTACGTTTGCTAATATTTTGATTTAACCTTTTAAAAAAAAGCACTTAATTTGCCATTAGAGAAAATAACTGTGTTAGAAAATAGATGATTCCTTTAGTCAATCATGTTAGTGGGAAGAAATAAGGAATCTATAGTCAAGGTAGTTAAGACAGTGAAACAAAAGTGTTCAGGAAGAAACATTCTCAATAGGTAAAATTTTGTGCCTAAATGAAAAATAACTTCATAAATAGTACAAAATTATTCCATATGAGTAAAAGGCTCAGATCTCTTTTAAGTTTGTGCATTGTTTAGCCTCCTGACACTCTCTCTTTGATTTCTATTCACAGATTTAAACATCTGTTTTAAAATCATATTCATTTAGCAAGATAAAATCTACATAATCTTAAAATAAAGAATAGTATGAATATTTAAGTACAGTATTTTTTTTCCTTAAGCTTAATAATATAAGTTATTTACTTACTTTGTGATTTATCTATATTTCTACCTGGCCTTGTTCCAGAAAGTTTAGTAGTTGGCTAAAACATTACCAAAAGGAAAAATTCCATTTTTACTTAGAAAGTGGGGAAAATAAGACATATGATCCCTTAATGAGAAATATTAAAATTCCTGGAAAGAACATTACATTGTTGGTGGTAAATTATTGAAATAAATAACCTCCAGCATATTCTCAGAGGCTAGTATAAAACTGGGAGAGGCCTAGAAAGAATCATCTGGGGGCATCAAAACTTAAAGGGTCATGGTATGTAGGGGAAAAAATCTATAATGATTCAAATTAGACAGTAGATATATGGGGAATTTCCAGGAAATTTTCAAATTCTCTGCAGACAACAATGCATGTCCTATAATTCCATTCAATTCTGACATTATCTACACAGAGTTAGTGAAGACCCCACAGGTTAAAGATGCAGTCCCATCAGACTTCTTCCCAACTTCAGATGCCAGTCACAAATGGTGAGTCCCCAAGTTATCTGCAACTTCTGTCCAACCTGGCTAAAAATCAGGGGTTCCCACAAACCCCTCCTCAGATTTGAGCATTTGCTAGAGTTGATTACAGAACTCAGGAAAACATTTACATATGTTTACTGGTTTATTATAAAAGATATTACAAAAGGTACGGATACATAGAAAGATGAAGTACAGGGTGAAGTTGGAAGGGTCCTGAATTCAACAGCTTTTGTCCCAATGGAAGTAGGATGGACCAACCTCTTGGCACATGAATGAGCTCACCAATCCAGACGCTCTTCAAATTCCATACTTTCAAAATATCTGTGGAGACTTCATCAGGTAGGTATGATTAACTTAATCTTTAGACCTTCTCCTCTCCCCAAAGAGTGGGAAATAGAGTGCAAAGTTCCAAGTTTCAAACTATGGATTTTGTTTTCTGGTTATCAGACCCTATCCAAGAGCCCACCAAGAGTGCCTCATTAGAATAAAAGATTCTCCTATTATCTGGGAAATGAATGACAGAGGTGTATATTATTATTATTTCACACATGGCATATGGGGGCATACATCCATTCATTCTTTCAATGAATATTTTTTCAGTTTCTACTGTGTGCTGAACCTACTATAGCATTAATGATACCAGTAAAAATAGTTTCCTTCATGGGGTTCACATTCTATCAAAGGAAACAGTGAACTGAATAACTCTACAAGGGAAACATTCTGTATGTCAAATGATACGAAGTGCTATCTAGAGAAATAAAGCAGGAAAGACATTTAGGACATAAATCATGTGTTTAGCAAATTTAAATTGCATCGGCATAGATTTGGTTATGCTGATGTATATTTATACACTTGCTTGGAAAGGATATCAGAAACTACATTTTTAGACTTAGTTTAAAACAAACTTGAAATAATATGTACATTAAGTTTCTACTGTGTTAGATAAGGTTTGGTATAATATGGTTTACCAGTAGAATTTGTAATACAAGGACAAAGTGAAAGAAACTGATTTGTTGAGAGGGAGGATGCTGTGGTTTGAATGTTTTGTTTCTTCTCCAAAATTCATGCTGAAACTTAATCCCCAATGTAACAGTCTAAGAGGTGGACCTTTTAGGAGGTGATTTTAGCCATCAGGGCTCTGCTATCACAGATGGGATTAGTTAGAGTCCTTACAAAAGGACTTGAGTGGAGAAAATTCATCCCTTCCATCCCTTTTGCCATCCCATCACTTGAATCATGTGAGGACACAGCATTCATCCCCTCTGGAGGATACAGCTAAAAGATAACTTCTTAGAAGCAGAGTTTGGCCCCTCACCAGTCACCAAACCCACCAGAGCCTTGATTTTGAACTTCTAGTCTCCAGAACTGTGAGAAACAAGATTCTGTTGTTTATAAGTTACCTGGTCTCAGGTATTATGTTAAAGCACCACAAGTGCACTAAGACAGAGGTATAGTAATATTGTTTGTTAGAAAGATAAGTTTTGTGTGTATTAAAATAACACAAAAACATCTTATTTTTAAATTAAAGGAAAGTCTACGCATAATATCCTCAAATAACAACTACATTGCAACTGAATAATTTGGGGGAAAAAAATCCAGAATTGAAATTCCAACAAATGGACCAACCCACTTTGTTATTTAACTGAAAAAGAGGAAATGCGTGTCTTTGGTAATGCACACTTTGACAAAGCGAACTGCTGTGCTGTGAACTATACTATGGAGACGACCAAGTGGCAAGGAATTGAGGGTAGCCTGTGACCAATATTCTGCAAGGAATTAAGGTCTTCCGTTCAACAATCTGCAAGGAAATTAATCCTGTAAACAACTACTGAGTCAGCTTCAAAGAGGATTCTGCCACTGAGAGGACTGTGGCCCCAGCTGAACCTTAGTTGCACCCCTATGATACTCTGAGCTGGAGAACCCACCTAAGACATTCCTGGATTCCTGACCCATAAAACTAAGAGATAATAAATACTGTCATTTTCAAGTCACTAGGGTTGGGGGGATTTTTCTAGGCAGCAATGCAGAACTAAGCCATTATTTTCTTCTTAGATTTTTAAGATAATCTCTATAATATTATCTTACACCTGAAAATTTAATACAGTATGTTTTCTGGCTGCTACAATAGTTCTTAGGTAACTTAAGTCTGCTCAAATATTGGTATGTATGCAATTGGTAAAATAGAGCCAATAAATTATCCAATCAAGATTGGAATATTATCAGTCGAAATATATAAAGTATTAAAATGTAAGATTTTCAGGGGTAGCACCTGTGTCTCAGTGGGCAGGGCATCGGCCCCATATACTGAGGGTGGTGGGTTCAAACCTGGCCCCGGCCAAACTGCAAAACATAAAAATAGCCGGGCGTTGTGGCGGGCGCCTGTAGTCCCAGCTATTCGTGAGGCTGAGGCAAGAGAATTGCCTAAGCCCAAGAGCTGGAGGTTGCTATGAGCTGTGTGACGTCATGGCACTCTACGGTGATGCCATGGCACTCTATGGTAGGCGATAAAGTGAAACTCTGTCTCTACAAAAAAAAAGCAAGAATTTCATCATCAAATTTCATGAAATGCTTACTACAAATTCAATAAAGGCAATTAACATAGGAATTGAAATTAATTGGTAGAAGGCTCTCACTTTGTAAAGTAAAATTAATAATACCTAAAAACTTATATTTTAATATATTTTATAAAACCTCCATGATATGTAGTTGCTTTAAAGTAGACCTACACTGAAAATACATTGTGGTGATGATAAAAAGAGGAAGCAAGAATGACAGGGTAGTGAATATATGCTAGAGACTATGAAGATAGAGTGATTAGGAAGGATTTTCCTAGAACACACCAGAAAACTGACAAATATTAGCATTGATTAATATGCATAGAATGACTACTATTTTATATTTTAGATAATATTGATGCTTTCTTTGCATTCTTATTTCCAATATTTTTACATGCCTTGCTTCCTTGCTTCTTACCAGGGAAGTAAGTCAGCCCTTTGTACAAAACACATAAAATCTCTCATACAAGATGACCCTGGGATTGCCATTCATCCTGTGAATCACTCATACTCTGTATCAAGTCATAACTTCTTCCTACCAGTGGGAGTTTCCAGACAATAGAAGACCCCATCTGCTACTTTCATCAGAGTACATCTTGTCTTTTCTCCCTTATTACCAGGGTTGGAACAATCAATAGTAATGGATTTCAATTTCACGGGCTCACCTTCCTGATGACAAAGAGCAAAGAGCACATCTATGTTATCTCCATCCTAATTTGTGAAGTGTAGAATTCTTATGGAAAAGACAGAATAATGGAGTCACATCCAAAACTCATTGAAGTTGGCAATTGACAAGCAATAGTCAGAACATCATCTAATGATGTAAAGCACTGTATTTTCATTTGACTCTGTTCTAAGAGGTAGACAGACCTTCAGAGCCAGTAACCATCAAGTGAAAATCTAAATCAAATCTAAAAGAGCTTACATGAGATAAGATCCACTCCTAGACATCTCTTCTATGTGAATCACAGAATTATTGTTTATATCCTTTTTTCTCAAACTACCCAAACCTATTTTCTCTCAGAAAATGATGCAGAAGTTTATTTGTAATCACAGGGTCCCTGAAAAGTTAAGGCACCTTGAGCTGGGAGTCAACTACATAGCAAAGTACAGGCTGAGTAAAAACTCACGTCTTAATAAGAACATAAACAAACAAAAAACTCCCACAAAAGCTCACTGCCATTTTTGACAAAGCAATCTGTATTAAATATGATCTTCTTTTATTTCTTATATTTAGAAGTATCATTAATTTTCTCGAATAAATATACCTGCTAATTTCCTGCGTGAATGCTTGATAATTTTTAACAGCAACTATATTAATTTTCGATAGCTGCCATAATAAATAACCCCGGACAACAGAAATGTATTCTCTCAGTTTTGGAGGCCAGAGTCTAAAATCAGTATAACTGAACACGCATCAAAGTGTTAACCTGGATTACACTCCCTCCAGAGACTCTAGGGGCAAATTCACTGCTTGCCTCTTACTGCTTCTGATGCCTGTGGGTATTCTTTGGATCTCTGGTCTCTGGACTTGTGGCTGCATCATTCTGATCTCTGCTTTCATAGTCATATTGCCTTCTTCTGTCTGTGTCAAATATCCCTCTGCCTATCCTTAAAGGGATATCTGTGATAGCACTCAGGTTCCACCTGAATAAACCAGGATAATCTCTCATCTCAATATCCTTAACTTAATCACATATGCAAAGATGCTTTTTTCCATATATCCAGAGATAAGGAGCTAATATCTTTGAAAGCCATTATTCAGCCTACCACATCAACAAACTTTAAATTACAAAATAGTACTCTTTAACAATTTGAATTACTGCACACTTACAGCGTGGATTGATAGAATGGACTTGGGGACTAAAAGCTTTGGCTTTCATCAATCTGGTAGGGGGTGACCCAAATCCATAAATGGAAATACTTTATGGGAAACACCTGACATTGTTCACATCACTATTACCTTAAATACCACAGTTATTGCAACAGCTGAGTAAGAGCCCAAGTGACAGATTAACTGGAATGCAAACAAGATTATGAGCTTCTGAATTATTAAATTAAGATCATTAACTTTTATCACAATTCAGAAGCAAACAGGTACCTTCTTCACTCTTAGAAAAACCAAAGTGACACAATATTAATAGTGATTAGGTGTAATTGCCTCTATTTTAAAAGGGGGATGTTTACGTTCACCTTTTGGTGAGTCATATAATGAATGATTCACCACTTATTTTCTTTAAATGATACATTCTATTAACAATTGTATTTATACATCTTTGATTCATCTGTATAATTTTAGGATAAAAAGCCATTCTGTATCCTTTATGTATGTATGTTTATATGTATGTGTCACTAGTATATTGTCCATCTCTCTCTCTTCATCTATATATCAATGTATCTATTCACCTGTCTACAGACCTGCTTACCTACCTTCCTATGAAAAGTATACATGTAGTTCTGAAATGTTTTTTTTTTCTTTTCTTTAGCTTCTTTTTTAAAATTGAAAATTAATATGAGAGTACAAACGTTCAGGTTACACTGTTTTAAATTCTAAGATAAAGTTCAAGTTGTAGTTGAGCCCTTCACCCAGGAGTGGTGCTGAACACCTCACATTGTGTGTATTGGGTCAGATCCCTCCAATCACCCTCCCTCCTCCTCCCTCCTCCTCCCTCCTCCTCCCTCCTCTCCTCTCCCCCTTCTTAGACTTTTCTTTTGTGGGTATATAATTGTTTATATATTGGTTTCATAGTAGCATTAAGTACATCGAATACATTTTTTCCCATTCTTGAGATACTTTACTAAGAAGAATGTGTTTCAACTCCATCCAGGTAAACAGAAAAGATGTAAAGTTTCCATCTTTACTTGAGGCTCAATGGTACTCCATGGTATACATATGCCACAGTTTGTTGATCCATTCATGGGTTGATGGGCACTTGGGTTGCTTCTATGTCTTGGTTATTGTGAATTGAGCTGCAATAAACATTCTAGTACAAATGTCCTTATGGTAAAATGATTTTTAAAGAAATTACTTAATATGTAATAAACAAATGTTTATGTATATTTTTAACTAATACATAGTACCATATTGCATTTTATGTGTTAAAAGTCCATTCTCCACCTCCTCAATTTTGCTGTTACAAACAACACTAACTTGTTTTGATAAATGCCATTTTGGAAATTGTATAAATATGCCTACTATTTTATAGCTCATTGTTATTTATGGCATCTTTAGCTATAAAAGATCTGTTTAAATTTAGGTAGTCCTGTCTCTCAAAATTCTCTTTTATGGTTTCTGAAGTGTTTTTTTTTTTTCTAATTTAAGAATTTATTTCCCACACTAAATTAGAAAGAAATCTAATCTTCCATATTTTCTAGTAATTTTAAAGTTCTGTTTTTCCTATTTATATCTTTAATCTACAAACTATTAATTTATCAAGTAAATAATAGGAAATAGAATTCTAAAATTCTTTATCCAAATTAAGAGCCAAGTGGTCCCGAACCATATATACTTTACCCACCAATGGGAAATGCCTTTATCCACTGATAAATTTGTCATCATGTGCTGATAACACCATTACCTAAAGTGAACTTCAGATTTTAGTTCCGTCAATACTTTCTCTTAGAAGTCCATATTAAGATAAAAAAATCCTCTATAATAAGTTCCCACAACTAGAGCTACCTCAGCAATGAACACATTTTGTGATTTATTTTTCTGAGTTTTGATTAATGAGTGTGAGACAAGAATAGATGGCAAATATGCTTTGTAAGAGCAAGAATTATGATTTCTCTCAAGATTGAATTCCTAATACATGCAGCATTTGATAGCAGGTGTCCACAAAATGACTATTTAATGAGTGAACAAATCAGTGAATAAAAAATTGAACGAGACTTGATGCCTGTCGCTCAGTGTATGTAGCCGACCACATATACTAGAGTTGGAGGGTTTGAACCTGGCCCAGGCTGGCTAAACGACAGCAACTAAAGCAAAAAAAATAGCCAGGCATTGTGGCGGGTGCCCATAGTCCCAGCTACTCAGGAGGCTGAGGCAAGAGAATAGCCTTAAGCCCAGGAGTTGGAGGTTGCTGTGAGCTGTGATGCCACAACACTCTACCGAGGACAACATAGTGAGACTCTGTCTCAAAAAAAAAAAAAAAATTGGGTGGCGCCTGTGGCTCAGTGGGTAAGGCGCTGGCCCCATATACTGAGGGTGGCGGGTTCAAACCTGGCCCCAGCCAAACTGCAACAAAAATAGCCAGGCGTTCTGGTGGGCGCCTGTAGTCCCAGCTACAGGCTGGGACTGTGAGCTGTGAGTTGTGACACCACAGCACTCTACCTAGGGCGATAAAGTGAGACTCTGTCTTTACCAAAAAACAAACAAAAAAAATTGAATGAAAGTTTTTATATTTGATAAAGTTACCCCTATTTTTAAGAGGTTCTTGCTTAATATTCTTTACAAAATATTCTCTACATGTTGGTCACCTCTTTGTAAATTTCTGTAATGAATATTTTGCAAATAAAGGAATATTTAGTTATAATTTCCCATATTCCTTATGTATGGTGACTTTAGTAGTGACTGTTGGGACACCTTATATTGTATATTTCTTCGTTTAAATGTTGTTAATAAATTAGCAAACTATTTCATATAATTAAACATACTTTTATTAATTTCTTTAACTTTCTTGAGACAAAGAGCAAGTTTAGCTTTTTAAGTGTTTCTGGGCACAGGGTCTTTTAAAAAAAATTGCATATACCCTAATTGACATATGTAAGGCTGTGCGTGTGCTAATTTTTATAAAAAATCAAGAATTTGATTGACATTATTCTTCATTAGAAAAATTTACCCTACCTCTTTTTCTGCAAGATCTGCCCAACTTTTAGAGCACATCATTGAAATGAACCATGATGTTTTTAATTTTGGCGACTTTATCAGTTTTTACTTTTACTAATAGTGCTTTTGGTTTCAAGTCCAAAAAGTATCTAGTCTAAGTTCCTGGTTTTTCCTTTTCTTTGTTCTAAAAGTTTAATAATTTTATATTTTACGTATGTCTATGATCCATTTTGAGTTAATTTTTATATATTAAGCTTAGGTCAAGTTTTTTTTGTTGTTGTTGTTTTCTTTTCTTTTTTGTTTTGTTTTGTTGCCTCTGAGTATCCAATTGCTCCAGCCCTAGTTGTTGAAATGACTATCCTTCCTCCATTAAATCGGCTTTGCACTTTTGTCAAAAATCAGTTGCACATACCTGTGTGGGATGTTTCTGGTTCTGTAACACTTTTCCATTGATTGATGCATCTGTCCTTGTGCCCATACTACACTGTCTTAATCGTTACAGCTATACAGCAAGCCTTAATATCAGGCAAAGGGTTTACTTCCAGTTTATTCTTTTTCATGATTATTTTAGCTATTCTAGGATTTATTCCTTTCCATACAAATTTTTATGTATGGGGTTAGCTGTAGAATTTTGTAGATTCTCCTAACCATGTTGAAAAAAATCCCTTTTCTAACTTGCTATCTATTTTTATCATGAGTAGGTGTTAGATTTTGTCAAATGCTTTTTTCCGCTTGATTTTATAGGATCTTATGATTTTTTTTTCTTTAGCCTACTCTTATGATGGATTCCATTGATTTTTGAACTTTGAACTAACCTTCCTAACTAACCTTCCTTTGAACTAACCTTCCTAACTAACAAAGAAACATTGTGGGTTGTGCAGGGCTTGCCTACCCACTGAGGCTCTACTTAGATGGGAGGAGAATAAGCCTCCTTAAGCCACATTTTGTTACTAAATTGGGGGTTAAGAATTCTGGGCCCAGGGTTTCCTCTGTGGGGTAGGGCATGAGATACTCTTCCACTATGTTGTTCCTCCATTCCCTAGTTAGTTTACCTTCCTTTTCCCACCTATCAGAATTCTCCTTTGATTGCCTCTTCCATTTTCCTAATTTATCTAGTTGCACTTAGCAGAGAAAGGCAAGAAAAATGAACTTATGGCATTATGTCAGGACAGGAAGTCAGTCAATTTTATTTTTATTTATTTATTTATTTATTTTTACTGAGAATTTTTTATTTATTTATTTATTTTTTATTATCTTTATCATCAAATCATAGCTGTGCACAGTAGTGCAATCAAGGGGTACAATGTGCTGGTTTCATATACAATCTATTTTTCCTGCTTTGTCCTCAGTGAGAAAACATTGGATAACCTTAATTCAGTGCTGTCCATAATGAAAATAATATGAGCCATATGCGTAATGTCAAATTTTCTAGCAGTTACATTTAAAAAGTAAAAAGAAACAAGTGAATTTGTTCTTTAATATAGTTGAAGCCAATGTATCCAAAATATGGCCATTTCAATATGGTATCAATAAGAAATTATTAATGATCTACTTTATGTTTTTTATGCTGAAAGTTCAAAATCTGGCCTATCACTGACAGCACATACTAATTTGGATATTGACTCTTTATCAGAAATACTTGATGTGTATTTCGATTTCATAAAATTTACCCAAATTGTTTCAAACATAAAGTTTCCTAATAATTGAACTAGATACCAATTTTAAAGTTTCAATATAAATAAGTTTTTAGAAAACTTAAAATTTAGTTCCTTATTCATATGTATGGCTCATGTGGCTAAGTGGCCACCAAAATAAACAGCAGCACAACTTTATACTCAACATTTTTCTACCTTTTTTCTTCCTTTTCCTTTCTCTGCTGTCTCTTCCTCTTTCCCCCCTTTTTCTTGTCCCCAGGAAGAGCTGCTGTGGTAGTACAGAGATCAGTCACTACATAAACCTCATATTAGTAAGGAAGAAGCCAGGGGAATATGTTCTTCAAATTCTCTGTCCTCACATTTCAATTTCTTACTATTACTCTTTATTAAATGCATCTAACTGAAAGTCAGAGGGGATGGGCAACAGGTTGAAGTGGACCACAGAAATCATCCTTGCTAGGGTGTGGGCAGGACAGAGAAGGATGTAGAGTAGCTCTAAAAGAGCACAGCTCTATCAGCAACAGAAAAGTTGTTTGAATATAAATTAATCTCATAAATATATTTAAATACATAAATGATTAAATATGTCTGTCAATCTATATATTAAATATAAGTAAAACCTATGCTTTTTTTCTTTTTTTTTTTTTTTGAGACAGAGGCTCACTATGTCACCCTCAGGAGAGTGGTGTTGTGTCACCGCTCACAGCACCCTCAAATTCTTGGGCTTAAGCTATTCTCTTTCCTCAGCCTCCCAAGTAGATGGGACAACAGGTGCCTGCCACAATGCCCGGCTATTTTTTTTCTTTCTTGTTGTTGTAGTTGTCATTGTTTAGCAGGCCCAGACCAGGTTTGAACCTGCCAGCCTCAGTATACGTGGCCAGTGCCCTAACTGCTAAGCTATGGGTGCCAAGGCTGCCCTTCTTATTTTTAGAAAGCAAATGTTCCAAGATTCCACATGAAAATGTTCCACATATTCCAATGGATCATTTAAGATTTTTCTTGGCTATGCTTTTTCCACTTTAGATATCACTATGCTAAGTGATAGTTCCACCATTTGTTTTCTATTTTATCTTTCCTATTGTTTTCTTTGAGACAGAGTCTCAAGCTGTCACCCTGGGTAGAGTGCTGTGGCATCATAGGTCACAGCAACCTCCAACTCAGGCTCAAGCGATCCTCTTGCCTCAGTTTCTCTATTTTTAGTAGACACAGGGTCTTGCCTTTCTCAGGCTGGTCTTAAACACGTGAGCTCAGGCAATCCACCAGACTCGGCCTCCCAGAGTTGCAGGATTACAGGCATGAGCCACCACTCCCAGGCTACTTTATCTTTCCTATTGTCAAATAATTACCTTATACCCCCTTTTACTTAAAACATTTACTTTCTCCTCCCTACCTAAAGGACAAAACTCAAATTCTTTAACATGATATACACAGCCCTTCATAGGCTGGGATCATCATTTTGCTCTCCTGTCTGACCATCTAGCCTCAATAAATGATTCACATTTCTCAATCAAGATATAATACCCTATCACAATTTTACTTTTTAGCTTGTTGTCATTCTTTGAAGTATTATTGCCCTTGCCCATCTTCCTGTGATATTTCCCTACTCACCTTTCAAGACCTATTTAAGTGGTATTACTTTTTCAGTAAAAGTCTTCCTCAGATACTCTAAGCAATAAGAGACAGCTTGTCTCTGTGTCCCTAGAGTATTTTTCATGCTATTTTTATAGCAGTAATATATTACTTGGCACTTAAATGGTTTATTTGTTGGACTCTCCTAATAGGCTGAGGGCAAGAGTCTTAATTTATCATTGCATATTCAGAATATAGATCAATGCTTGATATGTATTAAGGTCTCAAAAATAGAGAATTAATTAATTAATCTCTATATTGCCTCAGGCAGTATTCTAAATATCCGTATATGTAAAATGTGAAGTAAATTTAACTGAATCTTTATTTCCCAAATGTTTTTATGATCAGTGATGGTAAAAAATTACATTTCTTCTATCTCCTTTGGACAGCTAATGTTCAAGGTACCACATCTTGATAAGAAGGTGGAAAGTGTTTCATTTAATCAGAGGTAAGTGTTATTGGTGTGAAGAAGTTGGTAGTTCAATTTGTGCTATCAATTGCCATCCCCAGTGTTATTTGTATTCCTGAGTTTATGATAACGCTTTCTTTCATTTCATGTCTGTGTTTGCATGGCAAATGGAGAAAAGGGAGAGAAAAGGCAACGAATTCCAGATCAAACATTGTTTAAATAGACTTTTGCTAAAGTGTGAAATCTGCATATGTTGAAAACAAGCATGTACAAAATGTAGTCTACAAACAAATCATGCTATGGTGATCTCTGTCCTTATGCTATTTACCTCTTTAACATCATAAAGCTCTAAATAGTTGGTTACCAAGTGATCATTTGTGGAAACAGATGACATGTTTAAATAATAATTTTTTTTCTTAATTTTCAAAAGGCAAACGTGGAAAAAGGAAACCAAGTAGAAACCAAGAAACTGATCTCAAGAGCAAAAGCATGACGTGCATACAGATCAGTAACTTTTTATAATCATTTAAGAAAGAAAGGATAGATGATTTACAAGTAATCCGATTCCCTTGTCTATAGAATTTTCAGTTAGCCCTTCCTTGATTCACTGCCTAAAGGAAATTCTATAGTAAGAGTAAGTTCCCTGGATCTATAGCCACATAATACTTCTCACAGATAACCTGTGCACGTCTTATGGGTAATATGGGCATCAATAAACCTCTCAAAAGATTACTTCTTGTGAGTGCATTTTTGACTTCCATCCACTTGTTTCACAATTTCAGTTGACAACAAAATGTTATATTTTCAGGAATATTTAGGATGTGTCTTTGCATATTATTTTTCTTTTCCTTTCTTGCTTTCAGTGTGCAGCTATAGGTAATGGAGAAATATTTTAAAAACCAATGTCCATAGTTATGAAAAAAGTGCATGGAAGGACATTTAACAACATTCATAAAGTTTGTACCAAATATTTTTAAATATGTCTTCTAAATGAGGAAATATTTGTATTGGAAAGCTTAAATTAGATGCCTCTATTATTTCCCCAAATAGAATCTTAATTTTGAAATACATCCAATTTTCAATCATGCAGTATTTATTAACTATTTATTAAGTACAAAGATTTACCATTCTAGATAGATGTTTAAAGGTCTTGAAGATATATAAGCAAAAAGCTAACTGTTTTTGTCATTCTTGCTTGCCTAAAGATGCTTTACCTACCCAAAATCCTGAGGAAAACTTACAAACTAGTCATTTTAAAAATTGCTGACTTCAAGATCCCTGTTTACTCTGAGTTCTGTGAGGCACTACCTTCATTACAATCTAGTTTGAAGTTCTGAATAATAAATTCACTATTTCTGGTGAAACAATTGCAAGTATAATGTATTTCATTATATTTAATAAACTCAGGTTAATATATTAGGCTAAGCTGGGCTACAATTTCTTCTCCATAAATATATTAACATAGTCAGTGGATTATTTTGGGGGCTATCTAATTGTCGCCTTGGAAATTAGATAAAATGGCCACAAATTGACTATACCCAAAGCAAATAATTTCTGATGGTAAGAGAAAAAGGACAAAGCAATGGGTTTGCTTTTGAAAGCAACCCAGTGGCTCATGTTTGTAATCCTAGTACTCAGGGAGGCTAAGGAAGGTGGATTTCTTGACCTTAGGAGTTCCAGACCAGTCTGAGCAAGAGTAAGACCCCATTTTTTCTAAAAACAGAAATGCTAGCTGATAGCCACTCCAGAAGCTGAGACAAGAGGATTGCTGAAACCCAGGAGTTTGAGGTTATTGTGAGATATTATGCCATGGTACACTATCCAGGGTGCCAGGGTAAGACTCTGTCTCAAAAAACAAAGGGGAGGAGGAAGAAAGAAAAGAAAAGCAATTCACAGGGGATTATGTATACAAGTATGACTTTGATAGTCCTGTTTTGAAAAGTGGACTAAATGAATATTGCAAATGAAAACTTACATATGTTTGCAAATGTTGCATTTTTTTTTTTTTTTGTCTACATGTCTTCTGGTATGCATTTTCTAGACTAAAAATTAATTATGGTAGCACTACATTATAGAAATAAAATGTTTATACTTTACTTAATATAAAAGCTCATAGGATCTTATATCTGGGAAACAATTTACTCCATTCAATCAAACTTTCTCATTTGTCACATGGGGAAATCATCTTAACATTGACTTAATCTCCATGAAAGTCCATTGTTTCAAAGTTGTTATTACACATCCAGTAACTGATACAAAATATGGAAGGAAAAAGCAAAAGACATGAAAAACACCTAGCCTCAATTAACATTCCCAGTAAACGAATATTTTAATTACAAAAGATATATTTAAAAATATCACATTAAAAGTATATATCATGAGGGGGCAGAGCAAGATGGTGGACTAGAAGGCTCTCCCTGCTGGCCTCTCCAAGCAAGGAACGTGAAAGAGATAACCGTATCTGGCAGGGACAACCTACCTGGAGTCATTGTTCCCAGGGCACACCAAGACCTGGTGGACTATAGAACACAGTGAGAGTTCTAGAGCTTGGAGGATGGACACAGAAGACAAGTGTATGGGAGCAGGCCAGGACCAGCTGGCCGGCACTCCCACAGAGCTCTGGGAACAGGAGGGAGCTGTAATGCAGGTTTTGGATTTGGGGGAAACTGTGCCAAGCAAAGCTTAAACAAGTGGGTGGACTCCATACAGCCCTCAGGCTTGAATACCAGGTGGAGTGGACTTCTCATTGGCTTAGCTGATGGCTGGGCTGCCATCACAGGAAGGTTGTGGCTGCTGGGTATGTCGCCATTGTACGAAGGTCATGTGGGAGAAACTGTCCGTAGGGGCCTAAATCACAGCTGGCTCAGGTATGCCTGCTGAGCTCAGGCATCTTCTCTGGGTGAGCTGAGAGGTTCCCACATACCCTGAGAATTGTAGTCAGCAGGCACTATGAAACTTGCCTCCTAAGGATTTTGGTGAGCCTTAAGACCTCAGCTGGGCACTCACCAAGGGCAGCCAAGTCAGGATGTCAGGACCCTTTCTCAGAAACTAAGAGTGGTTTCCAACATGTGTTCTCTGTCTCCTAAAACCACAGTACCACCTGGTGGCCTGGCAATATATTGCAATGTATATACACATATTTCTATTATTTTTGCTCACTTCCATAATTGTTTTAAATTTTTAGTTTTAGTTTTCAATTTTCTTAGGTTTTTTTTTTCCTTTTCTCTTTTTTGTTGTTGAGGTTGTTGTTTTTTGAATATTACAGTTTTTTGTTTTGTTTGCTAGTTTGTTTGGTCGGTTGTATTCTTGACGTCCATTTTTAGTTTGTTCAAGAGTAAGGGCTCCTATATTTTTCTTATGGCATTTTGGCCCTATTTATTTTCTCTGTATGCTTTATCTTTCCTTTCTATCTCTTTTGGGGGAGGTTTTTCTATTTTTCTCCTCTTCCCACACAAATTTCTCATACAACAGCTAAGATATCAATGATTTTTTTTTTACTTTCTTCCATTTTACTTATTATTTCTTTTTCTTTATCTGATATAACTGTATTTTTAATTTTCTTCATCTATTATCATTTCTTTTCTTTTCTCTGAGTGGTCATGGCATTGGTCTGGCTGAGAGGTCACAGCAGCAGTCTGGCTCAAGGATTCATGAGACTACAGTCTAGGGAGTCCTTCTAACTTTGACCTTCGGAAAGACAGTATTAGAAAGTCCACACTGCTGAATTTTTCTTTTTCCTTTCTTTCCTTTTTTTTTTTTTCCTTTTCTTTCTCTTCCTATAGTTGGTGAAAGTAGGATTTTGCTTTTCTCAGTCTGGTAAGGAGCTCCTGATTTCAAAGGACCTGCCCAGCCCAGCCCCACCAAATCCATGAGTTGCAGCCATGGCCTTGGCACCTTGATGAACAACACTATTTCTCCTATCACTCTTATTCTTTCTGTCTTCCCTGTCTCCTGTACTGAAATTCTTTAATTTCATCCCCTTTCTTTTTTTTCCTTTTATTTTCTTCTTACTTTCTTTTCCTCTTTTTTCTCTCTGCTAACTCTTTACCCTCTCTGCTTTGTGGCTTTATACCAAGAGGCCATTTCAACACCTATGCTCTGAGACAAGGGAATTTAAAGTGAAGAAGTCAGTAAGAAGGAAAAAGTAGGGCAAGAGGAAAACAAGAAGAAAACACACCTGAGGAAGAACCAGCAGAAAAATTCTCACATGAAGAACCAAAACAGAAAAACTCCCCCAAGGGACCATAAGGCAGCTAATGCAGGGGACTCCACCTATTAAAAAATTAGTGGAATTGACAAAAAGGGAAAAACTAATCAAAGACATAATTCCCTTCACAGTAGCTTCAAAGAAAATGAAATACCTAGGAATATTCCTAACAAAAGATGTGATAGACTTCTATATAGAGAATTATGAAACAGTAAGAAAAAAATGGAAGGCCATACCAAGCCAGAAAAAATCAACATTGTTCAAATATTTATACTTCCCAAAGCAATTTACAGATTCAGTGCAATCCCCATTAAAATGCCAACAACATACATTGAATAACTGGAAAAAGTAGTTCTTCATTTTGTATGGAATCAGAAGAAAAATACCACATAGCCAAGGCAATTGTTAGTAATAAAAACAAAGCTGGAGGCATCACTCTACCAGACTTTAGGCTAAATTACAAGTCCACAGTGATCAAAACAGCATGGTATTAACACAAAAATAGAGACATAGATATTTGTAACCGAATAGAAAACTGATAGATGAAACTAATCTCTTATAGCCATCTGATCTTTGATAAACCAAACAAGAGCATACAGTGGGGAAAAGAATTCCTATTCAATAAATGGGGCTGGGAGACCTGGATAACCACATGTAAAGGACTGAAACTGGACCCACATCCTTTATCACCTACAAAAATTGAAATGAAAATATCTTTGATTGCATCTGAAGCCCGTACACTGTACCCCATGACTGAATTATTGTACACAGATATGATTTAATAAAAAAGAAAAGATAAAAAAATAAAAAAAATAAAAAATAAATAAAAAAGGCTCTGGTGTGCTAACAAGCTTCAAAAAAAAAAAAAAAGATGGGTAAAATATTTAAATCTAAGGCATGAAACAATAAAATCCTAGAAGAAAATGTGGAAAAATCTCTTGAAGATGTCAGCCTAGGGAAAGAGTTTATGAAGAAGGCTTCTGTGGCAATTGAATGACAGAAATAAACAAATTAGATAGAAAAGCTTCTATGCAGCTAAAGACAGAATAATCAAAGCAAACAGACAACCTTTAGAATCAGAAGATATTTGCATGTTATGAATCTGACAAAGATTTGATAACTAGGATCAATAGAGAATTCAAATTAATCAACAAGAAAAGAGCACACAATCCCATCTATCACTGGGCAAGAGACATGAACAGAACCTTCTCTGAGGAAGACAGATGAATGGCTAACAAACATCTGAAAAAATGCTCATCATCCTTCATCATCAGAGAAATGCAAATTGAAACCACTCTAAGATATCACCTAACCCCAGTAAGATTAGCCCACATCACAAAATGCCAAAGTTGTATATGCTGGTGTGGATATGGAGAGAGGGAAACACTTTCATATTGTAGGCGGAACTGAAAACTAATATAGCCTCTGTGGAAAGAATTATGGAGTATCCTCAAAGAACTCAAATTCATTTTCACTACTAGGCATCTACCCAGAAGAAAAAAAAAAACTTTTTTTCATAAGGACATTTGCACCAGGTTGTTTATCACAGCTCAATTTATAATTGCCAAGATATGGAAACAACCTTAATGCCCATCAACTCAGAAATAGATGAACAAACTCTGGAATATGCATATCATTGAATACTATTCAGCCAAAAAAAGGTAGTGACTTCACATCTTTTGTATTAGTCTGGATGGAGTTGAATCACATTCTGCTAAGTAAAGTATCACAAGAATGGAAAAGCAATTATCTAATATACTCAATCATAATATGAAGCCAGTTGACAATCTAATGCCTGCCCTTATAGGAGAAAAACACATTTTAATTCAAGTTGCATGGAGTGGGAATGAATTAGGTGGAGGGGGAAAAGGGGTACTCCCACTGAACAGTCACAACATGGTGGTATTTGGCATACCTTTTGGGTGTAGAACATAACTACAAGAAGGACTCTACCTAATAAATTCAAATATTTTGACCTGCTTGTTTTCACCCTTACATTAACCTGAAATAGAAATGAACAAAACATTCTTTATAATTGAATGTTGACTATGTGCCAGGAACAGTGCTTAGTTATAGATTTCTGGCAGTGAATCATTTTGTTTCCTTCATCATTAAGCTTATAATTTATATGGAAAAAATAAACACGTAGACACTTATGATTTTTTAAAGTGCTATGAGAATCCAGATGATGTAACATTAACTTTAATAAAATATATTTGGTAATTTTGTATTCCTTTATGATTTACAAAATCCTTTCACATACATATGCTTATATAATTCTCACAACTTTGTGAGGTTGGTATTATTATCATCATAGCAAGAATGGTAATTACAGACATGAATATGATTGAATGAATACACACATATGTAATCCCAATAGCCCAACTCTTGTCAGAAAGTTAATGTGTGTTTAACAGGAAAAAAGGAGTATTTAACGTCTAAAAAAAAACAAACTTATTTCATTAAAAGGCCCATTTATTTTACACCACATGAATTCTGACATTATTTTAGAAGGCTATCTTTTCTTAAAAGAAATACTTCAACAATTATCAAGGCATAGTTATTGGCTTCCAGAAAACGATTGGGGAATAGAGTTTTAGTTAACCTGAATTTACCATTTAACTAAAAATGCTCTGTATGTTAAATGGAGTAGCCTAGGGCAAGGACACAGAAGCATAAGCTACGGGGACATGGGGCCCCAAAACTTCTCATGAATGGACAGTTATATGGCTTGCTATCACAAGTTATTTCTTTTTAGAAATATAGCACTTAGCAGCCACAAATCTTTAATATAGTGAACACAGCGTCAACCACAAAGTTGAAAGAGAGGTCAGAAATCATAAAGTTTAAGTTATTGCCTCTGGCATCCTAGCCGACTAAGTAACCCAAACAACCCTTCCAGTAGAAAAAACAACACCAAAAAAGTATTGCTTGAAAAGTGTTTTAAAATAAAATAAATGTAAGCTGAGATCCGTTGGCAAAATAAGTTGAGGGATGCCTTTCAACTTGATAACACCTGACAAATGTGTGAACTTGAACTTCAGTTTTCAGACACTCTTCAAAACCCAGGAGAGAGAATAGGCAAAGCACAGGGGTCAGCCAGGTTGGAGTATCTAATAGAAAATACCCCCAGTATAGAGCTGAAGTCCCCAAAATCTATACCTTCAAAGTAAGAATATACAGAAAGCAAATCTGCCTCTGTTCCTCCGCACCTCTAGAACAATGCAAGGAAAAATGTCCAATTGAACTTTGACATTGAGTGCAGAGGCAAAACACTAGATCCTCCTTGAAAATTTGTAGCCAAAACATAGCCCTTATAACCTAAATTCTGGCTACTTGGGTAGGTTGAAAAACATTTAATCAAGAATTTAGTGTCCAGAGCTGGTAGAACCTCCTGGTAACTTGCAAAAGAAAATGAAAATCCTCTCTGGAAAAACTCACCTAAAACCAAAGCTTCAAAGGATTTCCAGAGGTCAAGTTTCCAAAATTATGAACTAAAATTCAAGTATCATAAAACAGAAAATAAAATAAAGTACCATATATGAAAGCCATGAAAAGCACCAGACTATGGAATCAGATCTGTGGATACTTCATATATTTGAATTACTAGAAGAAGAATACAAAAATATGCATAGTGATAGGTTTAAAAACTCAAAGAAATTGGGCAGTGCCTGTGGCTCAAAGGGGTAGGGCGCCAGCCCCATATGCCAGAGGTGGTGGGTTCAAATCCAGCTCTGGCCACCCCCCCCAAAAAAACTCAAAGAAGTGATTAAATATGAGGAAAATAAGGAAATACATAATGGAGCAAAAGATTTTTAAAATGCCTATGTTGAATTTAATAATTAAAATACAATTGGGTAGTAAGAGCTCAATAGTAGATGTGGAAAACATCAATGCAATTAAGCCACATTTTTTGAGACAAGGTCTCACTCTGTTGCTGAGACTAAAGTGTAGCAGATGATTTAAGAAATGATTTTTTTTAAGTAATCGGAAAGAATCCTTTAATTCGATTAAAGATACTCCTTCAAATCCTACAGTAAAAATCACAATTAATGGAAAAATATAAAAATACTCCCTTTAAGTTCAGGGACACATTACTTCTATTTTACAATTTTAAATTTAAAAGTCAGTACAGTACGTTAGGGAAAATAAATCAAATGATTGGAAAGGGATAAGCAATATCATCATCTTTCTCAGATAATAATGTGTTTGAAAAAAAATCACAGTCTACAGATTTTTTATTACACTTAATAAAAAGTTTTTAAAATTGCATGATAAAACATCAATATGTAAAAATCAATTGCATTCTGGTCAACAGCAGCAAGCACATGGGAAGTGTAACTTTTTCAATTTTCAAGTTTATATTCAGAATAGAGTATAAACCTATATTCACAGTTAAACAAATATTAATGTAACCAATGTTTTAGTCACAAACTACCATATTGTCAGCACTGCAGCAACTTGCTTCATGTTTCTCCTTGATCATAAATACTTCTTTCTCCCTAAATGTAACCACTATCCCTGTATGGGGGAAAGTAATTCTCTTACTTTTACTCCCAGTTTTAATACATATGTAGGCATGCATAAACATAAATTAGTTTTGCCTGTTTTTCATCTTCATATAAATGTAATCGTACTCAACGTTTTTTTCATGTTTTACCTCTTTTATTAATACATCGATAAGAAAAAGACCAATAATTCCATATAAAAATGGGCAGTGTGCTTGAACAGGGACTTGACCTAAGAAGAAAACAAAGTAATAAAAATAAATAAATAACAATCAGCCTCATTTCTAATCAGGAAAGTACAAATTAAAGCCACAATGAAATGCTATTTCATACCAAACATATTAGAAAAAAATTAAAATAATCAAGCATACATGGGGATATGGATTAACTACAACCATTATGTACTGTGGTGGGAAGGTGACTTGGTACAAACACTTTGGAAAATGAATTGGCTTTATGAAGTGCAACTGAAAACGCATATAATCTATGTTTCAGCTGTTCTGTTCTCAGGTATGTAACCTAGAGAAACTTGTATTTATCTGTTATCTGAAAGACCAAAGTAGACACCTTTTATTCAATTGAGATGGGCCCTAAAGTTAAGGAAACAATCCTTTATCCTGCCCCATGCATGGTTCAGGGCTCAGCTGACTTGGCAGCTTCCTAAATTCCTATGGTCACAAAAAAAGCCACACCTAATAATAGGGAGTTTACAATTTGCGATCAGGTAAATTGTTAGACACTTCCTACTTCTGATTTACAACCCAGACCACTACAACTCTGACTGGACAGAGGACTGGCCTTATAATCATTATTTGCTGAGAAACAACTATACACTTCAAGGCAGTTTCAGACACTTTACAGAGGCTGCACTCAAATCGTCATTTCATCCTATAGTTCACCTATTGACATAAAGAACCAAATTGTAGTACCTCATGTTAATGCTAATACCTCCCCACCAAAATGAATATGGAATGTATGTTACATATATGTTTACCCATTGCACATGCACTTGACCTCTTTCCTATACATGTATAGCTTTCCCCTGAAACTTTCTGAATATTTATGACAGAGACATTAAAAGAAAACCTTCCCTTTCCCTTTTTGAAGAAAGAACATTTTTGATCTACTTCAGAGTATCTCTTTCCAGGTTTGCAAATTGATAACACCAGTAAAACTTTCCTTTCTACTATTTAGTTATACTGGTAGTCTTCTGGAGCACATATCCAAGCAGGACATATGAATATAAACAGATTCTAGCAACTCAAGGGCAAATCAACAGTGAAATTGATAATTGAAATACTATATGAGTCACAAAATAATATACAAATACTATACAATATAATGCTATGTAAATGCTATAAAATTGATGAATTATAGTTTCAAATTATGAGAGTGAATACCACCTGTAAACATTTTTGGACCTCAGATTCCCTATCTATAAAATTAGGGGTTATCCTAGATGAGGAATTTATATTATCTCTTAAAACAAAATGAAAACGAACAAATAACCAAACAAAACCCTACTAAAAATAAATGATTACTGCAAAACATCATATTATTCAATAAAGGATAATTGAGGATATATTATATAACACTTAGATGACTTTCCTTATGTAATTTTTCACTTAACTCTTATTTAATGGGCTCTTTTGTCTGCAGAAGGAGAAAGAGTCTGTGGTCCCAAATTATGACCAGGTAGTACTACTGGTCAAGGTGGCTTACACTGGTGTCAAGAATTAACCAAGAAGTAGTGATCATTAGGAAAGAAAGTTGAGGAAGTACTCTGCTGAGAGACAAAATAAAAGTCCAAAGCTGAACAGAATAATAGTGCAAAAAATAAAATCAATCAAATCCTTTTGAGAGTTTGGGGCAGGAAGGGTGAATGAATTTTCACCAGTTTACAAATTGAAAACTAATTTCCAATTTCTTTTGCACTTTTGAGAAATTGAGTACATAATCAGAATGAAGGGAAGACACTAGAATGACATAGTAATGTAGAGATTGTATCTAAACATGGGAATATGGATCATTGCAGTAAAGTATCTGTTCTTTCTTTCATGACTTATTTTTAATGAAAAATTAACATGGGGCATGCAGGTCAATTTAATTTATCTAACAGGAGACAGGGATCTCCAGGGAATCCATATTGTGTTTCTCAACTGCTGGATGTTGAATTGCCTGGCCAAACTTTAGTGCTTTGCATCCACAACTATCTTTGTTCCTCATCACTGTTGGTTTCTGATTTCCCCCTCTCATTCCTGGGTCCAGACCAAAGGTGTGATCCTCAAGCTCATCATTTGGGACTAATTTTGTAAACTGATGATAATTGGATCAGATGATTCCAAATCTTCACTAGATACTATGTTCTATCAATTCTAATTTACTATCATCCTTATCTGTGGTAAGCAATAAGGGTATAGTAATTCACTATCTTCATCTTTGCAATGAAACAGTGCAAGATAAAATCCAAACTTGACTCAGAAATAACTTAGTACCTGATTTCAGGAGTGTTGAGTTGGTTTTCCTAGAAACAGAGACAGATGGGAATTCCTGAACAAGTGATTTATTGAGAAAGTCCTCTCAAGAGAAAGGAAGTGAAGAAAGCAAATACAGCAAGGGGAAGAAAATCAAGCAATGATGTTATGTAAACTGGAGTCTAGATTGACTCTAACTCTTCAGGAAACCCTGGAGCATGAATTGCAACACAGAGTAGCTACTACCATGAGGTAAGGGGGCGACCTTTTTTATGCCCATACCAGTCAATCATTGGCCAATGGCTACTCGTGGAAGCAGGAGGAAGAGGCAGGTAAAGAGAGGTCGGGGTATAAGATAGGGTATTATCTCCCAGGCAAAGTAGAGGCAATTTTCTAAAGAAGGACCAGTTATGAACATTGGCAGACAACGCTGACAGCAACTGAGGGATGAAAGCCCTAGTCAGATAAAGAGGACCTTGGTGTGGCACCAACAAGGTCTAATAGAAGGATAAATAGATTTTCTAGAAATATTTTTAGTGTTATTAAACTGTGGAATTGGTAGATTAAAAGTTGCCTAGTTTGAATTTTGTATAATATATTTCTTGATACTTCACAAACATATTTCAATGTACTCGACCAAGAGATAACTATTTTTTTAATAACCTCAGTTGAAATTCATACAGGATCTACACTCTTAGGGCATAACTTCTAATACAGTTTCACTGAACAACAATACTTATAAGCTGAATCACTGGTGATTGTCAACTGGAGGAAGCTCGACCAATACAAATTGCAGCATTTTGAAATATTTGACAGAATAATGAGGATATGGGACATTTCAAGACTTTCGTATAATCCTTGAAATATTACATTTACAAAATAAAAGTAAATCACATTTATCTGACAAAAAAAGTGGAGTGGGGACTTCATAACTGGAGATATTTCCCCAGAGAACTGTAAGCAGAAACATACAGCTTTTCTTAAAAAACAAAACGAAACAAATGCAAGCATTTGTTCCCCCCCAAATCATAAATAATTTTAAAAACATTCAATGCTATTAGGTTTTATGATCATTTATGAGCAAAAGAGTGCATTAATTATCAAAATTGGCACCAAGTATTTTAAAACCAATCAAGATTTTAAGCTGCAACTAAGGCTCTAGCTGCTGCTTAGTCGTTTAATACAGGGACCTTAACTCTTAGCATTTTTCCCTTCCTGGTATCTCATGTGGCTGTGTTCCCATACTGCCTAATGTAGGCTCTGGAAGCATCATGCATCTGCTATTTTTGATGACACAATAAATGCTGATGTACCCTACTGGTCTCACTTCCATTCATAATTTTGTTCTCTTAAAAATAACTTCATTAGAAAGTGAAAATGAAGAATATCAATATTTGCTGATTATCTTCTAGAAATCATAAAATTTACATATGTTTTAATGAAATAGTAATTTTCACATCCTTGATGTTCTTAAATAACTTTAAAATAATTTCTTCTTATTCTCCAGTCATGTAAATTCAAGTTAAGAGAAACTAAATAGCTCGTCAGAGGTCACATGAATAATAAATGCCTGCACAGATTTGACTCCAAAGATTGGCTTTTTAAAAAAATCTGTTCCTGTGCTCACTTCGGCAGCACATACACTAAAATTGGAATGATACAGAGAAGATTAGCATGGCCCATGGGCAAGGATGACACGCAAATTCGTGAATCGTTCCATATTTTTAAATATATATATAAAAAATCTGTTCCTTTTCTACTATATCACTTGTTATCAAAGTGTGGTCCCTGGACCAGCAGTATCAGCATCACCTCAGAACTTGTTAGAAGTACAAATTCCTATACATTATTATGGACCTAATAAACTAGATACTGTTAGAGTTGGACCCAGATATCTGTATTTTTAACAAGCCTTTCACACGTTTCCAGTGCACACTGAAGTTTAAGAATCTCTGTTTTATTCTGTATTGCTTTTTCTAGTGGAAATAAACAGATACAAGACTTTGATCCAGCTTTAGATACTTTGTACTATGAGAAGTTATAAGTCCTATGACCTCAAAGATAGCCTTGAACTTTAAATCATATCTCTGTTAATTTTTTTCAAGGTTTTATTAACTTTTTATTCTGAAGTTGGTAAGCGAGTGTCTCCCCTGAACATCATCCTGTGACTATCATTGCCACACCTTTTGCTTAATGCTTATTTATTCATTCTTTCATTGATAAACTCTTTTATTCAGCAACTTTTACTTGAAAGCCTTTCCTTTGTCAAGTACTGTGGTAGTCAGGTTAATGCGCCCCCCCCCAAAAAAAAGACACCCATGTCATAATTTCCAGAAACGTTAAATATGTCATGTTACATGGCAAAGGGAAATTAAGGTAGCTAATAAACTGACATAAAAATAGGGAGATTATCCTGTATTATTCACATGAGTCCAATGTAATCACAAGGGTTCTTAAAAGTGAAAGAAAAATATCTGAGTATGAAGGAGAGAACTAAAGAGATGGCAGTGTGGATAGGACTCAAATTGATGTTGCTTGGTCTGATGGTGAAAGAAGGGGCCATGAGCCAAAGAATGCAGGTAGCCTCTGAAAGTTGAAAAAGGCAAAGGACAGATCCTCCCCTAAAGTCTCCAGAGGGAATGCAGCCCTGTTAATATTTATAACTTGATGTTAGTCTGGTGAGACCTGTATTAGACTTCTGATCTACAGAACTGTAAAATAACACATTTATGGTGTCTAAAGACATTGAATTTGTGTTAATTTGGCACAGCTGCAGAGGAAACTACCACAGGTATTCTCATGGTCACTGGAGATGGAGCAGTAAGCAAGTGCAGCCATAGTCCTCAAGGGAGAAGCTTGCATTCTACTAGGGGAGATAAACCAAATAATTACCAACGGTATAGTAGACGTTATCCTAAGGAGCACTTGTCTGGACAAAGAAAAATTTAAACCCAGACCTAAAAGTTGAATATGTAGTAGAAGTTAAATATGCAAAGAAAGGATAAAGGAAGTGGATTTGTGGAGCTACAAGTGCAAAGGACTAAAATAAACAGACTGTCTTTTTAAAAACGTCAAATGATGTTTAATAACTCAGAGTCCCTAAATTAGATGTGTAGAGGACAAATCTGTTGTAATTCTTTTATTTTTCTTGAGACAGAGTCTCACTATGTCACCCTTGGTAGAGTGTTGTGGTGTTACAGCTCACAGCAACCTCAAACTCTTGGGCTTAAGCGATTCTCTTGCCTCAGCCTCCTAGGTAGCTGAGACTACAGGCACCTGGCACAATGCCTGGCTATGTTTTGGTTGCAGTTGTCATTGTTGTTTAGCAGGTCCGGGCTCGGCTCAACCAGTGAGCCTTGGTGTATGTGGCTGGTGCCCTACCCACTGAGCTATGGGCACTGAACCCTGTTGTAATTCTTAAGAGGAGAGGCAAGTGAGCTCGCCACCCATAGCACAATGGTTACGGCGCTAGCCACATATAACGAGGCCGCAGGGTTCAAACCCAGCCCGGGCCCGCTAAACAACACTGGCAACGGCAACCAAAAAATAGCCCGTTGTGGCGGGCACCTGTAGTCACAGCTACTCAGGTGGCTGAGGCAAGATAATCTCTTAAGCCCAAGAGTTTGAGGTTGCTGTGAGCTGTGTCACCACAGCACTCTACCAAGGGGAACATAGTAAGACTCTGTCTCAAAAAAAAAAAAAAAAGGAGAGGCAAGTGATTACAGAAATTTATAGTTTACATTTCTGCAACATTAACTCAATAATCCATATGGTAATTTGTTCATTGGCCCAGTGTTTCATCCCCAGTTCTCTCTTACCTTCATCATTTATTCATTTCCTATCATCTATTTGCTATTTGATATCTTTGCTATTTGATACTATCTTTGGGGAAGACTGTAAGAGGAAGAAAGGGAAACAAAATCCTATCTTTCACTGTAACTGGTCAGAATAATTATACTCACTGAAAGAAAGGCAAAATTTAATGAAAACTGAAATCCACCAGTTATTCATCCTCTTTAAAGTTAGCATGAATAAAAAACCAAGCAAATTTCAAATAAAATATTACTTTGATTCTAGCTACAGCAATTCTAATACATAAAAATATTCTGATACTTCAGAGAAATATGTAAAAAAATTAAATCCCACCAAATATTAACCAATAGAATAAGAACAGTAATTATAACATTTTTATTGGCATTTTTTAGTTAGGACTTTAAAGAGGGGTGACTACTCAAAATGAACCCTTTTATGAAAGAAAGAAAGAAAAGCAGGGTAAAAGAAAAGAATTGGAGAAAAGGAGAAAAAGAAAGAAAGAGAGTAACAGGAGAAATGGTGTTGTCCATCAGGGTACTATAGCCACACCAGCAACTTCAGGATTTTGGGCATCTGGCCTGGGTGGGTCCTTCAAAATCTGGAGATCCTTACAATTCTAGGAAAAAGCAGGACTGCCAATTATAGAATGAGAAAGAAGATAGCTTGAGCTCACAAGTTTGAGAGCAGCCTGAGCAAAAGCAAAACCCCATCTCTAATTAAAATAGAAAAACTGAGGCAAAAGGATCGGTTGAGCCCAAGAGTTGGAGGTAGCTATGAGCTATGACACCACGGCACTCTACCCAGGGCAACAGCTTGAGACTTTGTCTCAAAAAAAAAAAATTAAAATTAAAATTAAAAAATAAAATACAGTTAAATAAATTAAATGAAAAAAGGGATATCTGAGCTGTTGCATGAGAAATGCATGCGGGAAAGATGAGCAACATAGAAAAATCTCTTCCAAGTTTGAAAAAAGGAGATAAATAAAGAAAGAGAGAATAAAGTGGGCTGAAATAACATAACAAAATAGGAGAAGCTCTTGTGCTATTGAAGAAATAAAAATGTAGATTAAGAATACAGCCAACCAAAAAAGAAAACAAAAGAAAAAAAAAAAAAACCCTAACATAAAAACTGAGAAGAGGAAAAAAAAAACTTAAAAAATTATTTGTACCAGAATGTTTATTGCAGCCCAATTCATAATTGCTATGTCATGGAAGAAGCCCAAGTGCCCATCAACCCATGAATGGATTAACAAATTGTGGTATAAGTACACCATGGAATATTATGCAGCCTTAAAAAAAGATGGAGACTTTACCTCTTTCATGTTTACATGGATGGAGCTGGAACATATTCCTCTTTGCAAAGTATCTCAAGAATGGAAGAAAAAGTATCCAATGTACTCAGCCCTACTATGAAACTAATTTATAGCTTTCATATGAAAGCTATAACCCAATTATAGCTGAAGAATATGGGGAAAGGAGCAAGGGAGGGGAGGGGAGGAGGGAGAATGGGTGGAGGGAGGGTAAATGGTGGGACCACACCTATGGTGCATCTTAGAAGTGTACAGGTGAAACTTACTGAATGCAGAATATAAATGTCTTAACACAATAAGTAAGAAAATGCCATGAATGCTATGTTAACAAGTTTGATTAAAATATTTCAGATTGTATATGAAACCAGCACATTGTACCCCATGATTGCATCAATGTTAACAGCTATGATTTAATAAAAAAAATTGGGAAAGGGAGCAAAAATAATAGAAAAAATATATGTATAAATGTATAATTAAATATATGCTGTAACATATTGCCTAGCCACAAGGTGGTGTTAGGAGACAGAGAACACATGCTCCCACCCCTATAGTTGTCAAGGACAACAGGTCCTGTCTTCCTAACTTAGTTGCCCTCAGTCAGTGCCTGGTTGTTGTCAGAATTCAGTCCCCTTCGGGTTGGAGTCTTAAAACTCTCACCTGAATCCTTAGGAGGCACATCTCACAGTTCCTTCTGTTAACAATTCCCCAGGGGTGTTGGAGTTGCTCAGATCACCCCAAGAGTGGATAACCAATTTCATGAGGTGTACCAAAGCCACCCCTGTACTAGGACCCTGTGTACCTTTTCTCCTGCAGGACCTTTCCACAATGGTTACCCAGGTCTCAGCTTAGACCTTCCCAAAATGGCTGCTCAGATAGCAGCATGACCTTTTCACAATGGCGGCCCAGGTAGCAGCCATGATATTCCCATTATGGCAGCCCAATTAGCATTCAAGACCTTTCCAAAATAGTGTCCCAGCTGGCTGCACGACCTTCCCCAAATGGCAGCCTAGCTAGCAGCCAAGCTTATGGGAGATTCACTCCACCAGGTATTCAAATCAGGCTACTGGACATCATGTCCACCCACTCATCTAAGTCCTCCAAGGCAGTTCCAATGTGCAGTCCAGTTGAAAATCAAAAACCTTTAGTACAGCCCCTTCCAGTCTGTATGAGGGCTAGCCTGCCAAAACAGCCCATTCCCACACACTTGCCTTCTGTGCTGGCTTTCCTTAGCTCCTAGCCTACTTGCTGGTTCCTGTAGTGCACCACTGCCTCAGTGAGTCCCCAGAATGACAAGTCCAGGTAGGATACACCCCCACTGGAGAAATTTGGGGTTTTTATTTCCCCAGCCTTGCAGGGAGATGCTAGTAGGGAGATGTTTCTAGTTTCCCATCTTGTTTCACCCCTAGAAGAGATTTAAAAAAATTATTTCATAAATAGTTGCTCTCCCCAAGGCAAAGATGCTTCACTCTAATCTCTTCTCAGGCACTTGCCTATCTTCACCTTTCTTTATTTTTCAAGTCATTCATCACTGTTGATACAATTTACCAGTATTTTATTAAGTGGTCCAGATCAAATGCAATATTTTATTCTGTATTTTATATATGAAATATTTGTTCTATGAAAAATATTTTATATCACAAGACTCACTTTTTGTCTGGGTTTAATTTCCATTAAATGTTCTAATCAATTCAACTATTTCTGTCTCTTTCCTTTTCTTTTTTTAATAAAAGGAACATAGAAAAATAAAATCCACATGGGTGGAATTAGAAATATTAAAGATAAAGCTGTGTTTGCTTTACATGTTGAACAATTAAAAATTTAAAGAAACAATATCATGGTGTTTTACTGCAACATCTGTCATAAGAGGAGAGGCTTCATTTTGATGTGATCTTTCTTGAAGTTTCACCATACTGTATAATGTAATTTGAACTTTCTGGGCCTTGTTAATAATGCAGAAACCTCATATTTGTATATCAGCTTCTATATAGTGAACTCTAATATTCTTCACAACACTTTCTCTAACCACATCAATATTCTACTTGGATGGCTTAGTTATTTATTTTCTTCCTAATGCTATGAGTGAGAAAATGAGGCACAAATACTCAGGATATTTGACATGAATTCATAAGTATCAGAAATGGTTGAATAAAAACTGTGATTCATCCCTTAGGTTCCAAATTAATTATCACTCGAGCTTTAATTCTTCACAAGGTGAACAGTAGTCATTTATTCTGTAAGGTGGGAAACTTACTCTTGTATCCAGAATTGGATTTACCTTTCTGTCTAAAAAAACTTAAAAAGACAAAATATATGTTAAAAAAATGCTTTACAGGCACTGTATATCAGATATTACAAGACAGTGATCCCTTAGAAATGAAAACAAATGATATATGCTTATGATTGCCTCAGCTTACTATCTAAAGCAGTGATTTTGAACTGGTGTGCAACAGCATACTGGTGTGCCATGAAAGGATCTTAGGTATACCATGAAACTTTTCAAAGATCATTAATAAAATTATTCTCAAAAGAATTCAAAGCAGAGTAAGTGTGCATATCAAAATTGAAGCCTTTTAAAATTGATTATATAAATACATCGTTGTTATAATAAATACATGTTTTATTGTTATAATAAACACTGGCTTATTTATAATATCAAGTGGGTGGGAGTATAGCCTTGAAAAATAAGGTTTCGTGACACATCCATAGATAGATTTACAAGGATTTTCCAGTGAACAATGATACACGTTGAAATTATCTGAAGTGAATGATGCCATATGACTCAGCAATCCCTGTTGTGCCTGAAGTAGTAAGGAGGTGTAGTTCATATTGAACATATCATATAGTTCTGTCTAGATTTGAAATAGTGAAGTAGTTAGACACAATTGCATTACAAATCCTAGTTTTGAAAAATTCCCAAGTGTGTTTAATTAATATGTGTATTTCTTTTTTAAAAGTATGGGTTATTTACTTATTATTATTTTTTATTTTTGTTACATAAAATTCAATTAAAATAGACAAGTTTTTAGTAAAGAAACGAAAATTAGAAGACAATACTAGTGTGTCAAATACTGCTTCATCCAGTACATCAGCAACTAAATTAAAAACAAGTAGTCATCTTTATAATAAAGATTATTTATCATTCAATTTCATATATAGTAAAGGAAATCCACCACATCCCATATGTGCATTTTGTGGCAAAGCATTAGCAAATAAAACTCTTTTCTAACAAATTAAAGAGACATTTACAATCCAGATATTCCTACTTATCCAAAAATCCTGTAGAATATTTCAAAAGACTTGTACTAGTAATACTAAATAAGCAAAAATAGGGACCAAAGAGGCAACAATATCAGATAATGCACAAGAACTGAGTTAGGCAGTTGCAGAAATCATAGGAAAATGAAATCTCATGCAATTTCAGAATCCCTTTTTTTTTTTACTGACCTGCTGTGCAATTGTAAAAACATTGTTTGTAAAAGAATATTAAAAGGAAATTTTATAAATTCCACTTTCAGATAACATAATTTCTTGGCATGTTAAGGATTTATCTGAAAACATAGAATTTCAAGTACTATCTCACTTCAAAGAAGTAAACATGCTTAAAGTTCAGTTGGATGAATCTACTGATCTTAGTGGTAAACTGTAGAGAGCAGGCTGAGAGACGGCAGAGACCTCACAGCCTGGGGAACATTCAGGGAATGAACCCCCAACTGTTTCTCCTCTATTCCCGAAACAGCCATTTTCCTTTCTCCATGCTTCTCTGCCAGAAGTCACATAGCTCTTTGTCTAGTTAACTATGCGGAGATCCTTGAAATCTCTCCCTTCTTTCTCCTTGTCGTATGCTAACAAAGTTAAGTAGTAACCAATAAGTCCCACAGTTCTTCCATTGTTTTGTTAACTATGCTGGGATCCTAGTGATCTTTTCCTTCTCACTTCTTGTCATATGTTAACGAAGTTGAGTACAAACCATTAACAAGACTGTTTGTCTTTGTTAAGGTTATTTACATTTTCCTATTGTACTGTAAGACCAAAACTATGTCTTTTGTTTATGCTATTTCCCCATGTTGTCTATGCTACCTCCCCCTGGACAACCCTGTACAGATACTATAAAATAAAGCTGATTTTGTGCTTTGGGGCAGGCTGTAGCCATCAGCTCAGTCAGTCCTCCAGGTCCTATCCTTTGTTTCCGTGTCTTCTCTTGTGCTGTATTTTCCTTATTCCCCACTAATTCCACTCTGGTTCACTCCCCTTTGCCATGCTGGTTCACAACAGTAAACTCCAACTTTTACCATTCAGTAGATTTGTATATAAAAATGAAATCATAGAACAATTTTTATTTTGTTGACAACTCCCAACAAGAGCAAAAGGCCAAGATATGTTTTATTTGATTGAGAATTACCATAATTATAATAACTTGTCTTGATATTCTTGCATAAATATTTTTATGGATGGAGCCCCATCTTTGTCAGGAGATGTAAAAGGATTTGTTACACTTGCTTTAAAAAACAAATCCAAGAATTATTTTTACACACTGTTTTCTACACAAAGAAGTGCTAGCATTAAAATCATTAGTGCCTGAATAACAAAAGGTCCTAGATTATACTCTGAAAATTATTAATCATATAAAAGGCAGCATGTGGGTGGATCCCTCATGAATAGTTATAATGTCCTCTTATTGTGATGAGTAAGTTCTTGCTCTAATGGGAATGAATTAGTTCCCGTGAGAGTGAGTTGTGAAAAAGAATCTGGCTTTCTTGATTTATTTATCTTGCCTCTTCTCCTGACATGTATTCTCATTGCATACATCTAGTCCCTTTCAACTATCAAACATGAGTGGAAGCAGCATAAGGTCCTCACTAGACGCAGTTGTCCAGTCATGAACTTCCCAACCTGCATAATTGTGAACTAAATAAACTTTTCTTTATACATTACTCAGCCTTGGGGTAATTTGAGCTCAAGACCAGCCTGGACAATACAGCAAGACCCTGTCTCTACAAAAAACAAGATCTTAAATATTATCTGGGAATGATGTGCACACCTGTAGTCTGAGCCTCTTGGAAAAGCAGGAGGATTGCTTGAGCCTGGGAATTGAAGGGTACAGTGAGCTGTGATCATAACACTGTATGCCAACCTGGGTGGCAGAGTGAGACCTGATTTCACCAAAAAATAAATAAATAAAATAAAAGGAATTAAAGGTAGAAAAGACAATCACTATAGTTCCTATAGAGGCCTAGGAATAATTTGTTTCTACCAGTCAAAATGGAAACTCTTGAAAATTTGAAAATCAAAAGGTATAGAGGAGAATACACAGTGTAACATTGCTACATTGCTATCATAATGGAGAGAAACTAGTCATAGATTAAAGCTAGTCTTACAGAGCACAGTATAAAAGAAAAAATTGAAAGGATAAGTATGCATCAAAATAACTTAACTGGAACCCATAAGAAAGTCAAGAATATCCAGGGACTAACATAGTAATATTCACAATTTCTGGCATCCAATAAAGAAATCATAAGGCTTGCAAAGAAAGAGGAAATGATAACCTATAATAATAAGAAATATAGATCAATAAGAACAAATAAAAGAATTTCATAAATGCTTGAATTGTACATGCATTCAATGCATTGTACTTTAAAACAGTTGTTATAACTTTATTGTATACATGAAAGAAGGTAGAGAATATTGAGTAGAATACAAACTTGTAAAAATGAAAAATACAGTGTCTGAGATTAAAAAAAAACAATATTTGGTATCATTAACTGAAGATTAACCACTGCAGGAAAAAAAAAAAAAGGAAAGAGTAGTGAACTTGAGGACATACCAATAAGATCTGTCTGAAATAAAACAGAGAAAAAGACTGGAAAACATTGAACAGACCATCAGTGGTGAGATACCAGGTTGTCTAATATAAATGTAACTGGAGGGCTGGGTGTGGTGGCTCACACCTATAATCCTAGCACCCCGGAAGACCAAGGTGAGTGGATCACCTGAGCTCATGAGTTAGAGACCAGCCTGAGCCAGAGTTAGATCTTGTCTCTGAAAATAGCTAGGCATTGTGGCTGGCACCTGTAGTCCCAGCTACTCGGGAGGCTGAGGCAAGGGGATCACTTGAGCCCAAGAGCTTGAGGTTGCTGTGAGCTATGACACCATGGCACTCTACCCAGGGGAACAAAATAATACTCTGTCTCAAAATAGATAAATAAATACATAAATAAACAAACAAATAAATAAATGTAACTGGAGTCATCAGAAGCAAGGAAAGGTGAGGTAAACAGAAAAAAAAATGAAATAATGGCTAAAGATTTTCCAAATTTAATGCAAACTATAAACCCAAAATCCACAAAGGTCAAAAATCCTTAATCAGAAGAAACATGAAGAAAATTACAGCATGGCACATCAAATTTTTTTACTACCATTGATAAAGAGGAAAATCTTAAAAGGAAATGGAGACCAAAAGATATGCTACAGATTAAATATCCTTTTTCCAAATTGCTTGAGATCAAGTGTTTTGGATTTCAGATTTGTTCAGATTTTGAAACGTTTGCATTTACTTAAGGAGACATCTTTGAATGGGATCCAAGTTTAAATGTGTGATTAATTTGTTATATTTACATCTTACATATCTATCCTGAAGGCAATTTTATTCAATGTTTTAGTAAGTTTGTGCTTGAAATGAAGTTTATACACATTGAAATATCAGGAAGCAAAGGTTTCACTATCTCAGACATTCATGTGGACAGTCTGTGGTTTGTTAGCATCATCATCATTCCTGACTTGAAATTTATATGCTACAAATTTCTACTTATTCACATATAAGTACTTAACAGGGGAAAAATGTGACATACCATTAATGCAGTGAAAAAGTAATGTGTTCTGTGTTCAGGGTAACTAAGCTGCACAGTAGTAGCGCCTGTATCAGCCATTAAAAACCAGCAACAACAACAGAAGACTTTCTATCTCCACCTATGATGCTGTGTTTTGATTAAAGGTTACTGTGCACTGTATTTTATATTTTTAAGTAAGAAGAAACATCACAAGCAGTGGAGACAACAGGAATTTGTTGCATAAAACGGTGTTGCAGAAGAAAAATCTGCAACTGAAATGTCTTAACGAGAGGGGAGACTGTAGCTTGCTCCAGCATGCAGCGCCTCAGTTTATTACTTACAAGCTTATATACTCTTAACAAGACTAAATTCTGCACATACACTTGATAATAATAAGCCAGTTGGCAGCAAATGGTCTATAAGAGTACAAAGAAACCATGCAGAGCAACCACAAAAATTTATTTAGCCATTCGGCTGTAAACAACAGGTGCAACCTTTAACTGTGATGCGCATTAACTTATCTTGTTTTTCACTCCTAAGGTCCCTTCCAGGACATTCCAGAGACAGCCAGACTCTGCTTGCAGAGTCTGCCTCCTGCTTGACTAGCTTGCTAATCAGTTTGGAAGGTCTTAAAGGAACATCCCTTCATGTGGACTCAGAGAAAGCATCTTCAAACATAATAAGTTAATGGCACTTGAAGGTACATTGAGGTTACAGAAGTGGATCCTCTGGGATGAGGAGGCATTCTGCTGAATGGATTTTCAAAATGTTTCTTCTGGATTCATCTGTCTCATTAACAATGTTTTGTTTTCTTTATTTATTTCAGAATATTACAGGGGTACACAAGTTTTGGTTGCATAGTTTGCTTTGTATAGATTGAGTCAAAGTTATAAAGGTGACCCTAACCCAGATAGTGTGCATTGTACATGTTAGGTTTAAATTTACCCATCCCTCTTTCTCTCTCTTAGCATCTTTTGTAACAGCCTGGATGGAACTGGAGACCACTCTTATGAGTGAAGTATTGCAAGGATGGAAAAACAAATACTCCGTGCACTCAATACAAATTGGGACTAATCAATCAACATCTATGTGCACATACAGAAGTAAAAATTAACAATGTTTTTTATCTGAGAAGTCTCCCTTTGAGTTTATAAATTGCCGTGATTTCTTGTTCAGTTATTAATGGAATTCAATAAAAATTCTGTTGGTAGGTTCCTCTCTAAAAATCTTTCCTAAAAATCTAATTAAACTTTAAAAAAAGAGTGTTCTTTCTTAATTTCTACATTGATAAGTAGACCAAGAGGGAGATGAGGAAAATCTTTTTCAGTGTTAGACAATAGATGGCAGATAAAAAATATTTCATATATCCTCGACAGGGCAGGGTAAATTGCTCAAATACATTTTAGCATCTACTTAAGCAAATATTAGAGATATAGGGGAGACAAAAGAAAAGAAATGAAAGTATTCCAAATGATCTAATGGAGACAAATTAAGGAATTATACAGTTTTAAAGCAATATAGTTCTGTAAATTCCAGTCTTATCTCAGTACATAATTGTTCTCTTTAAACTTTTAACACATCTGAGAACTGTTATTCTGTGTCCTGGTGCTCTTCCCATCTTCAAGAACCACAAAAAAGTCCTTATCAATCTCTCTGGGGAAAGTGAAACTCAAGTTTACTGAGGCCAAGTCAATATCTAGCTAGAGGACTGACTGTTCTCAAGACAGACGCTGATTGACTTGAGGAATTGACTTGGCACGCTATACAGTTTAATGTTGCACTGAAAAACAGGGTGGTGTGTGCTGAGAAGAATAATGGTCTAGGATTTGGGAGACAGTTCTTGATTAGGGCAGTAACAGTTATGAGAACTCTGGTAAATCACTCAGCATCTCATGGCTCAATTTCCTTATCTATACAGAGGGGAAAATAATTCCTGCCCTGCCTATCTTTTGTAGAAATTAAGTTATATAAAACATGAGTATTTTGTAATAGCAATAGAACAAGGAGAAGAAATGGACAATAGCTAGAGAGTGAAAAATTACTTATAAGTTAGTGCAAATAATTTTTAACCTTTTTGTCCTTAATATTTCATAAATTGGAGATGTATTTTTAATTTTATTATGTATTTTTATTGTTTTAATTATTTTATTATTTTTATAATTTTATCATCTTATTATCATCTCATTTTTATTATTAAAACTACCCTTTGAGTTATATAAGGAAAATGTTCCTAGTTTTCTAAAAAGGAAACTAATAAAATGGTGTCCCAGTTTGAAACATGATTTATAACATAGTCATCGACTTATCGTCTGTGTAAAAAGATCTTTCCTAACAATCTAAGATTCCCATAAAATGGAATACTTTTTCTTCTAAGGTAATGAATTATATTTCTGTGGGTACTATAGAAATGATCATGCTGCATTGAAAGAAAGGAGATAAATAAGTATTAACTGAGCTCAGACTGCAAATAGGATCCATGTCACAAAAATAAAAGGCTAAAATCCCTAGAGTCTAGTGATTTTCCATCATAAGGGAATTTAACCATGAAGTGAAAACAAAGCAAGACTTGGGAAAACTATGGGATGCAGAGGAGAGAGAGGCTTTGCATGAACTGGGATTTGTCTATGGGCTGGGAAATAATCTATTACACCATCTTCTAGATGTGATCTGTGAACAGTTTGTCCCTCAAGTGACAGTGGCAGGGAACGTGAGGGTGTCCAGTTTAAGCAGACAAAGTAAGCAGCCCCTTCTCTGGAACATTAACTAAGCCACATGAAATTCTGGTTAGATTCACTACAGGCAGACTTAAAGTCAATATAAACACACACACACAAAACTTTGATATTTTGCCAAGGTAATAATGAATCCTATTTCAACACATTTGAAATATTTAATTGTGTACATTTTCAATGTCAATATGTAGCTACAATAAATAATAAAAATTAAATTACTGCATTTGTGTATAATCCAAACAACGAAACAGACCTGAAGTTACCTGTAAAGTACTTGTGTTCAATGAAGAAGAAAATCTTTCAGCAATTATACTTTGGAAGAAAGCAAACATTCTCTAGAGAGGGATATGTCCCGCTATTTTCTTCAATTTTAAATAACACTTTAAAATTTACAGATTGTTATTAAAAGCACTGTGTTCTACTGAGTTGTTTTTAAAAGGATGTTAATGAGAAAGATAGTAATGTGTTAATGATATTAATAAAGATACTAATAAGAGGTAATAACAATATATTAAACTGCTGTTAATGTTTCATTAGAACCCTATGAGATGAGTACTATTTTTACCTCCATTTCCAAATAGGAGCAAATTACTTGTCCAAGGACACAAAAGTGGATAACCCTGGGTTTTCACAAAGTCATTCATTATCAGATCACAGTGGTATGTGAGGGCTATATAACAGGAACCACAGTAAGGAATTTGCTTGCATTGTTCCAGTTAATCCTCCATAGCTCCCTTAATTCAGTACTAGGATGATCCTCTCTGTAGATGTGTAAACCAAGGTTACACAGATCCAGGATCTCCCAGCTAAGATATTACAGATCTGGGATTCTTTCTAAGCAGTCCGACTCTGTAACCAAGTAATTCCTGCACTCTGCTGCTTTTGCCAAATAAAAAAGGTACTTAAAATGACGTGTACATAGAAATACTATGATCAACTTATTCTTCATCACAAAGCAGAAACATAAATCCTACCAATTCTTCAAACCTCATTTTATTTTCCATTTGTATTGAGTTACTTTCTTAGGAACATGGTACACTTAAAGAATTTTAAGAACATCCATTCACCTGAGCATCATGTTGGGTTATGTGGACCTACGTTTTCTCTCAATATGCCGCTATCCTTTCAGATGGGAAAATGTACCTCACAGTAAAAACCTCATATTTAAAGGGGGAAAAAATCCAACTATTTAAGGAACTGAAAGGCAAGTAAGCTGCGGGAACACATTTTTACAGTATCATGGACCCTTATTTCACTTTTTAACAAATAGGGACAGTCATTCAGCAACATTTTCTGAAAACCCCAAACAACATTTTATCTAATTATTATCTAGTAATTTCTTCTTCTAGAATATGTATTCTCCAAAATCACTTCTGTAGCATACTGTCAAAAATGTAATAATCTGAAACTGTGAGGAAATAACAGACTAAGTCAAATTATACAAAACAATTGCCCAGTACGCTTCCAAATTGTCACAGTCATGAAAGACAAAGAGAGGCTGAAAAACTCTTCCAGATTAAAGAAGACCAAAGAAACATAACTAAATGCACCGTGCTGATCTAGGGTTGAATCATGGACCAGGAAGATTTTTTTCCCCTTTGGCTGAAAAAGGATATTATTGAGACAATCCGTGAAATTTGAATCAGATCTATGGATTAGCTGATAATATTGTAGGAGAGTTAACTTCTTGAGTTATAATTATACTGTAGTGATGTAAGAGAATGTCTTTGTTTTAAGAAAAACATTCAAGGTAATGGGGCATTGCTTTTCTAACTCTAAATTATTCCTGAAAAATTGTGTACACACACACACACACACACACACAGAGGTGTATTTTAATCTACTCTTCTTCATAAGACCAATTTTACTTTCCTCCATACCTTATTGAATTGTGTATGGATTCATCAGAAGCCAAGAGTCAATTTGTTTATTTTGAAACGTTGAATATACATTAGCATTTTAAAAGATATAAATACAATATTGGTGATGGTGTTTCCTATGCTTGCTTTATTAAATCTGGCTTTGGGTGATTATTTCTCTATAAGGTACATCTGTAACATTTACGGGTTGAAATCCTGTTACATGTAGAAGGTGGCTTGGTTTCTCCAAACAACAATATAAGAAAATTAGAGTCTGATGATGTTTAATAAAAAATTAGCCCCCCTGCTGTCATCCCTGTCAACTCCAACCCTTCAGTGGGTCATTTCATAGCCAGTCTTGAGTATGCATTAAAGCCAAGGAGAAAATGAACTCTGATCCCTGGATGACTCAGACTCAGTCAATGTGCTAATCTTGATATGCCTTCTACTTAATTGTGAATCTCAAATTCTTGGAAACCTATGACTATGACCTCAAAGTAACCTGTGACACATTGTTTCCAGGAGCATAGAAGCCTCAGATTAGAAGAGGCACTTTGTGCTCCTAATCCTTCATAGCCTTGTCAAGTTAAAATAAATAAAACATTTAAAATTCCCACCTTTTACTACTCCATTAACTTCTCAGATGCTGGATTAAGCCTATGCTTTGATAGTTTCTGAGGGTAACTTTTTTTTTTTTTTTTTGAGATAGAGCCTCAAGCTGTCACCCTGGATAGAGTGCCGTGGCATCACAGCTCATAGCAACCTCCAATTCCTGGGCTCAAGCGAGTCTCTTGCCTCCACCTCCCAAGTAGCTGGGACTACAGGC
>CAUYRH010039989.1:0-17135 GCA_963574655.1 Perodicticus potto | reverse complement strand
GAGACACCTGTGCCTTGGTGTCTCCTTCACTTTACACTTAGGACTAAATGTGGAACCCCCATTTCCTATGCCTAGGTCAATTTCATGTGAATTTCCTAGGCCTCAATTCCATGGATGGACTGTGTCCATTCATTGATACATTCATTCACCTTGCTCCCAGCGGAAGGGACTGTGTTCATTCGTTTCCTGGCCAAGGAACCCATATACCTATATATACCCCAAGACTAAAAGCCTAAAGGGGGAGACGGGGAAAGACCGGGAGAGAAACAGAGAGAGCTTTTCTCTCCCCACTTGAGTTCTCTCTCTCTACCAGGAGCTTTAGTGTTTTCTGTAAATAAATTCTGTCTTACCACTGGGGGAAAAAAAAAAAAAAGAAAATGCCATGAAGGCTATGTTAAACAGTTTGATGAAAACATTTCAGATTGTATATGAAATCAGCACATTGTACCCCTTGATTGCATTAATAAAAAAAATAAACTATAAAAAAATTAACCTCAATAAAATATACTTTAGCTATTCTAAAAAAAAAGTCTCATTTTTTATTTATTTATATAAAATTAGGACATCAAGTAATCATTTTTGTTAATTGTTAAGTAAATGTTGTTACTCAAGTAATCATGTTACCCTTTGCATGTTTTATTGTATAAGTAACAGAAAAGGTTTCGAGGAAAATGGTTTGCGTTTTAATATCACGTGCATTTTCTCAGGTGGTGGGTGACATCTATACCTATATGTTATATCACAAGTGATGTTAAGCTTGGTCACTTGGTTAAGGAGCCACCTCCAGGTTGACTGTGAAGTCACTGCTTTGTGTAATTAAGAAACATCTCGTGGGGAAAGATTTTGAGACTATGCAGATAATGTCTCTTACCTTTGCCTGCTAATTTGAGCCTCTATCCCCGATTCTTGCCTGTAAAAGTCATTATCATGGTGTCTGCTTAACCGTCATTCCTTCTCTACTTATTAATTGAAACTCTATAGTAAGAAACAGCTCTTGTGTTTATTTATTCAATTATTTATGTACACCAGAATGGATTTATGGATGTAAGTTTTATTCTAGGGGTTATAGTCCTTTACTAGTATTTATTTACTTTTGCTTACATTCTCCCAGATTGGCTATGGATTGGACTCCAGGGCCTTCCGTATGCCTCCGTTACTTGAGTTTCTTAATTAATTTCTGGCACGATGAGATATTTTTTCCTTGTTTCAACCCTGAGAGCTCTTTTTTAATGGTACATTTTTAGGGTGAATTCAGGAGAATCTTTTTAAAGTTCTGGATCAAGATGATTAAATGAGCATTTGTTTTGCCCATGTCACATAAAGTTTGTCCTTTGGGTGGTTCTGATGATAAAGGAAGGGGCTTGTAGCCCCCCAGAATCCGGTGACAGACTAGGGTAATGGGAGTCTTCCAGGGGGCGTGTGTGGACATGCAGTTTCTCATTAGGAAAATGGATGTTCCTCTTCTTTTATTTTTAAAAAATAAATTTAAGTCTCCATCTTTCTTTAAGGCTGGTGGGACCACATCTACGGTGTATCTTAGAAGGGAACAGGTGAAACTTACTAAATGCAGAATATAAATGTCTAAACAGAATAACTAAGAAAATGCCATGAAGGCTATGTTAACTAGTTGGATGAAAATATTTCAAACTGTATATAAAACCAGCACATTGTACTCCATGATTGCATTCATGTACACAGCTATGATTCAATAAAAAAAAGAAATTTAAGAAGGCTCGGCACCTGTAGCACAGTGGTTACAGTGCTGGCCATAGGCACTGAGGGTGGTGGGTTTGAACCCAGCCCGGGGCTACTAAACAACAATGACAACTGCAACAAAAAAATAGCCAGGCGTTGTGGCTGGTGCCTATAGTTCCAGCTACTTGGGAGGCTGAGGCAAGAGAATTGCTTAAGCCCAAGAGTTGGAGGTTGCTGTGAGCTGTGACGCCATGGCACTCTACTGAGGGTGACATAGTGAGACTCTATCTCAAGAAAAAAAAAATAATTTAAGGAGGTTTATTCTGAGCCGAATTTGAGGACCATGCCCTGAAGCCACACCCTGGAAGTCTTGATCCTGTGAACTCGAAGTGGTGGGGTTACAGTTTGGTTTTATACATTTTAGGGAGACAGATTACAGGTGAAGTCATAAATCAATATGTGGAAAACAGAGGTTGATTTGGCCCCAAAAGGTGGGGCATCTGGAAGGAGCATTGCTTACTGGTGATAGGTGGGTTTAAAGATTCTTTAGCTTATAATGGGCTGAAAGAGGCTCTGTCTAAAAGCCCAGGAGTGAGTGAAAAGGAAAGGAATGCTTGAGAGAAAGGGTCTGTTAATGAGAGACGAAGTCCTGGACAGACTCCAGTGGTTTGTTGTGAATGTTGAGGGCCTGCCCCCTGGTCTGGCACAGCCTGAGGCCTGTTAGTGGGTCACAAGGAACGTCTGTAGGAAGGGGAGGGGCAGGTGTTCCTTTTTATTTTTTTTTTGCAGCTTTTGGTGGGGCTGGGTTTGAACCCGCCACCTCTGGCATATGGGGCCGGCGCCCTGCTCCTTTGAACCACAGACGACCCCTGGGGCAGGTGTTTTTATTTACCTGCCACCATGACTGGGGATGTTTTCGGGATCCAGCCTGAATAGAACGGAGAGATTCCGAGAGACTGTTTGGGTCTGGGGCATTGGGCTGGAAGCCTGGTCTGTACTCTGCTTCTCTGTCTCACTGACTCCACCTTGAACACCAAACAATATCCGATTTTAGGGACTGGGACCCTCTGCCTTTGGCCTCAGCCAGCCCACCTGTTACCATGATTGTAAGTAGAGCTCTAACTGCTAACGGTTAGTACCAGCACAATTATCTACGAAAGAAAGCTGTTCTGCCAGCAAAGAAACCTAGTTCTCTAATCAGTGCCTTTGACTGAGGATAAATGTAAATATTCTGAAAGTTTTTAAATTAAAAACACACATACGCTCATGCACAACCATCAATTATCTTGGGTAGTGGTGCTGGGAGATGGAATTTGGAGAATAAAGTGTGGAGAATATTTTAAATTCATTGCCCACAGATTTAAAATCTCATTGTTTAGAGTAAGAAATAACAATACTCATAGTGCCTCCTAACCTCATGGTGCCTTATAGATGGATTACTTTGGTCTATTACAAAATCTGGTGTAATAAAAACATTTAGTCTTTTCAGGCAATCCATACTTAAAATTTTACCAAGTAAATTTGTGTGTAACTTTAAAATTTTGTTACTGAAGGAGCCAAACTTTGCTGCCTGGTAAGAACTCCAACCTCTTTCAGAGGAGGAGAGCAAAGAATCTGATTGCGTTTTTTCCTTCTCAGAGTCCTCCAAGGGGTCTGGACAGAACAAAGGGCAGATGAGAGGAGCCCCTCTTTCTACTCCACCCTGCAGAGCCATTGAATAAACGTCCGCTGGATAGAACCAGGTTGGAGAGGGACCAGGCTCTGAGCTGGCAGTGACAGGAGGGTCCTCTTCCTGTGATACCGAATTTTTCACAGCCTTTGCTTCCAGAAAAATTGTCCTGCATTTCCACACTTGTGACTTTTTTAGATTTTCCCCATTTTTATTCATCCACTCAACAAACATTTATTGCTTGCCTACCATAATGATTCCAAGAGCAGTGGGTAGGAAGATTGGATCTGGGTGAGAGTTGTGGCCAGTTAGGGGCTGGCTTTGGGGGAACCTTGTCCCCAATGCCCTGGGTCTCCTGCTTGGGACCTCTGAGTAGGTGGGTCTTTCTTTTTTAACGTTGGCTTTGAAGAAATCTTTTTTTTAAAATTATTGTTCTAGGTTAACTAGAGAGTACAGAGAATTAGGGTATGATGTTTGCGTTTGTTAAGTAGAGTCTCTGCTATCATTGGGTCCCCCCCAAGGAGGTGTGCCATACACCCCAACATCATGCCCACTAAGGGGGCGCACACCCATCCCATCCCTCTTCCCCTCCCCCTTGTTCCCACACCCCCCACCCTGAATTGATTTGACTTTTTCTCCCATGCGAACATGTGTTAGATCATCTGCTGGCTTCATATCAGAATTGAGTACGTTGGATTTTTCTCCATTCTCGTGATGCTTTACTAAGAAGAATGTGTTTCAACTCCATCCAGGTTAATACAAAAGGTGTAAAGGTCTCCATCTTTTTTAATGGCCAAGTAGTATTCTGTGGTGTACATATACCACAGCTTGTTAATCCATTCCTGGGTTGGTGGAGATTTAGGCTGTTTCTACATCTTGGTGATCGTGAATTGAGCTGCGATAAACAGTCTAGTGCAAATGTCCTTATGATAACATGATTTTTTTTTCTTCTGAATATATGCCTAGCAATGGGAGTGCAGGATCAAATGGGAGGTCTAATGTGAGTTCTTGGAGGGTTCTCCATACTTCCCTGGGAAGGGGTGTTAATATGGCACTGGAGGAATGAGCCCAGCGTCAAGGTCAAGAGAGCCAGGTCTCCCTAAGGCACGGTGTACGCAACAGACTCTTGAGGGGTATTTGTTTTGAATGGACGAATGAGGTATTTGTTGAAGGAATGAATGGCGCATATCCAGTATGGGTTACCTGGGGAGGACAAGGTGCCTGGAGTGCACCGTCTGTTACATTAATAAAATAAAAAAAAAATTAAGAAAATCTATTAAGTGATTTGGGGACTGTAGGAGACACCTGAAGAGAAACACATTGGTAATAAGGGAATGGGGAAGGGCTTGGTCTTTTGTTAAAAAGCACAAGAGCATGGGCGGCACCTGTGGCTCAGTGAGTAGGGTGCCAGCCCCATATGCCGGAGGTGGTGGGTTCAAACCTAGCCCCGGCCAAAAACTGCAAAAAAAAAAAAAAAAAATCATGAGAGCACATGAGCGCAAACATCATTGCTTGGCAGTCTCCATGCGTGTGGTGTAAATAATATAAATAATAGCCATGGGAGAAGTGAGTTTGGGCCCCTACTAAGACTGACTGCTGCACCTTTGAGGCGCTCTGGCTCCTCCTGTTGGGGAGCCTTACCTGATTGAGACCACAGACTCCTCAGCACTTACAGGGAGCCATACCCCAAGTGAACTTGTATGGCATACATGTCCTGGCAGTTTCATGGGCCAGGCCGGTGACCTAGCGTCCTGGCTCTGACAGGGGACAAAATATTGGGAGAAGGAAGCAGGTGGATTCTTTCTTAAATCCTGGAGTTGGAGGGGAAGTTCTAGATCAGTCCTCTACAAAACCCTCAGGGTCCAGCCACAGGTTTCTGACTCCTTGGGCTGTAGTCATCAAAAAGAAGGATGTTTGAAGGGCTGAAACACGCCACCACGCAGTCCCGAGTTGTACACCTGCCTTTTCCAGGAGAACCAGAAGAGATGCAGGCGTGAGTCCTGGCTCCTCTGGGTCACAGCAGGTGACCCTGGGTGAACCGTGGGCCTCCCCACGTCTGGGTTTCTCATCTGTACAGTGAAGGCCCAGCTCCTGCTTATCTGGGAAATCTCGGTGTAAAGGGCTCAGCTCAGGTTGGCAGCAGCAAGGGCTGCAGAGGGGATTTGTAGACAGCAAGCCTTTCCCCCGGCGTTTCCTCTCCTCTGGTTTCTTCCTTTGCTGTTCAGCTGTGGGACACTTTATAAACTTCTCACTCTCCTGTTGGCTCCTTCTCAGGCATCCCCCCCAAAGGAACAACTCCTGAGTGTGTTTAGCCAGACCAGGAGGGGGGGCCACCCCCAGTGCTGGACCTTGTGTGTCTGGGAATAGAGTGCAGCCTGGTTTAATTCACTAGTCAACGTACCTTGTAATCTAGAAAGTTCAGCGTTCTCCAGTTTCAGATTTTCCGATCTTTCTGGAGGGGAGGAGGAAGAATACCCAAATTAACGCCTACTCACATATCATGTCCCCCAATACAGAGCCGGCTTCTTGTGGCCACAGGTGTTTGCCCAGGCTGTGTTTATCTGAGAATGCAGGGTGTACGTGCACACCAGCTCCTGGGTGCCCCTGCCTTCTCCCCAGCTGTCTGTCCACCTGTCACTCCCTCACAATTCAATCTTGTCGGAATTCCTTCCCTCCTTCAAGCTGGGAGACCCTCTGGATGGAACGATCACTGTGTTTTCTCCTGCTGTCAAGCCAGCTTTGGATTTCCAGCCACTACCGGTTTCTCTGATCGCAAAGGATTCCTTAGGATACGGTGGAGGAAAAGGAGGGAAGGAAGGAACTTGACTCCAGGTGTTAAGATGGTTCTCCTGACTTCTTACTGAGCAGACGCTGGGGTCCCAGAGACCCCCGCTCTGCTCTGCTCTCCAGAAGGAAGGGGGACTGTCCTTTCCATGACTGCCGCCTCCGTCCGTTCTCATCCCTGAGTGAACTCAGGGTCTAGGCTTTTTTTTTTTTTTTAAGAAACAGGAAACTTTATTTACTGTAATATTGCTGTGCATTAAATTAACACAATGTATCATTTGGCTCAAGCTCAGTGTAGTGCATAGAATTAAATCTTGATAGAGATACTTTATTTCAGATTGATACGAGGATACACATGTTTAGGTTACATTGTTTTCCATTCTCAGGTAAAGTTCAAGTTGTAGTTGAGCCCTTCGCCCAGGGGGCATGCTGACCACCCTCACATTGTGCACGTTAGGTGAGACCCCGGCCACCAGGGGGCGTGCTGAACACCCTCACCTTGTGCACATGAGGTGAGACCCCGCCAACCAACCCCTTCCCGTCCCCTCTTTCTCCTCTCCCCTTGCTATATTTGTGCTTTATGTTAATGTGGGCGTGCAGTTGTTTATTTATTGGTTTTATGCCAGTATTGAGAACATTGGATTTTTTTTCATTTTTAACAATATGGAACATGTCGCGAATTTGTGTCTCATCCTTACGCAGGGGCCATGCTAACCTCTGTGTTATTCCAACTTTATATATGTGCTGCCTGTGTGGGCATGCTTTTTGTAAAATTTACTTTCTGGTGATACCTTTTAACAGCTGGGGAGGCTTACTATGAATCGAGATTCACGGGATCAGGATCCGGGAGTTTGGATCCACCCTCTAGGGCAGGTTTGCATGAATCCAAGCCGGAGGGGAGGCTGCCCCAGTGGGTCCTTAGTACCTGAGACAGGTGACATTCTCCGGCGGTAACTACATACCCGGGAAATCCGAGAAGCCAGGACTGCGGCTTTTGTGCTGAGATCTGTCTTTCACCTGTTTAAATTACAATACCAAATAATTATGTATGTGTAAAAGCTGTCAAAAGTATACTTGAATCGTACCTCCGCCGTGTGCTAAAATGACTTTTCATTATGACCTATCTGTATATCCTTTGAACCAAATAGCTCAGCCTGGAAATGTAGATGTGTTTTTGTTTTTGCTCTGCGTGTTAGGTCAGCAGACATCTGCACCACATGTGATTGTAAGGGCGAAGGTGACATGATTTACTTAAATCGGGCAATTCCTCCATTAAAGCATCGGGGCCTCCACTCATCAAGACACCCTTTAGCAGATGAACTATAACACTGCCCGACATTTGTCATATTAGGTGATTTGAAAGGAAAGAACAATTATAAAAATGAACGTCATTCTCTGTCGAAGGAAAAAAAATCCAGTTTTTGCAGCAGGGGGTGGTTAATTTTCCACAGATAAAAACAGGTTTCACAGCAATTCTGCCGCTATAACGTTCCACAATTAAAACATAAGAAGAAAAGGTTCCACTGCCAAAGCAGACAGTGGTGGGAATTAGTTGTTTGGGGATGGGGGAGCAGCTTCCCCTCCAGCACCAGAGGTTATTTAGCTTCCCATAGGAACAGCTCTGTTGCCATAAACTGCGATGGTTGCCCCCAGCCCCCACTCTCCCCCCTGTTTCTGAGCTGCTTTCAATTAGCAAGGATTATTAAACTGGAAACATTTTAAACTGCTGCCGAAGCTGCTTTCCAGCCTTATGAGCTGAGCTAGAGGCTTCACAATAAAAGCTGATTGATTAGTGAAGAATGCGCTCATAGCAACTGATGCCCAGTGTCAACCTCCGGGCACTTCTCAGCCTCTCATTTCCGACTCCCCCCCATGAATTGTGCATTTTCACGGGGAGTGTCACTTTGGCTTCCCTCCCTGGCACCTCGCAGGGCCCGGAGGCTCTCAACTTCTATCCCAACCACCTGACCACGACCCGTGCTAGCTTCACGCCCCGTCTCCCTCCCCCTGGACCCCAAGAAAGGACACCCCACGGACCGGGGTGGGTGGAGTCCAGAGAGAAGGGAGGCTGCTGGATCCCTGCATCGTTGGGGATGACAATAATCCCTTTTTATTTGCTGTTTAATTGTCAGAACGTTAAAACAATAGCAACATAGAACACATCTTCAAATAATGCAGTCTGAGGGGCATCGATGTGGTGGAGGCAGGGGTCTGTTTTGTGGGAGTTTCCAGAATAAAGGCATTGACCTTAAAGTGTTACAGGTTGTCCCTCTGCCCTCAGGTTCCAAATGAGATTAGGTTCTGTAAGGATTTTTTTTTTTGCAGTTTTTGGCCGGGGCTGGGTTTGAACCTGCCACTTCCGGTGGGGTGGGGCCGGAAGCCTTACTCCTTTGAGCCACAGGCGCCGCCTGGTTCTGTAAGTTTGATCTGAAGTTGAATTTGCCTGTGAGCTGGAGCAGGTGTGTTTACCTATTACCTGTAATAGACCCTGTTTGTAAGCAGGTGCATTTACCTGTTTCCTGCAACAGACCCTGTTCGTAAGTACGAGCCGTGCATAAGCCAGATGCTGGTAACTTGGGGACTGCCCACATCTCATTCTCAGTGCTCTGTCTTCTCTTAAGGTTTCTCGTGTGAATATCTTGTTTCTCCAATTCAATAATTAATTTATTTGAGAACATAAGCTACTGGTTTAGCTCCGTGCTCCGTAGTTCAACCTGTTCAATCCTAGCAACAATACACTGAGTTAGGCACCGTTAATGGCCCTATTTTTATAGATGAGGAAACTGAAGCCTTCTGAGCGCTTCAGGCTGATGTTAAAATGAGCCAGAATGCTTAACTACAATATTGCTTTTTCAACCAAGCCTCTCCCTGCTCTGAGCTGCAGACTCCTCATCTGTCAAAAGAAGGGTTTGGAACAGATTCTCCCCACCTTTCTTTCCAGGTCTTTTGCTGTCTTTTTTGTTTGTTTGTTTGTTTTTAATCCATTGATTCATTCAATACCTGCTTGCCACGTGCTCTGTACCTGGCACGTTCACTGAGTCAGACCAGCTGCCTCCTCCGGAGGGGACAGGGCTCCCATCCCAGCTCTGTTCCTGATCGGTTTTCAAGGTAAATGCCTGTAACCCATGTTGCCACTCACCCTAAGGAAGCCGGGCTTTTCAGCTTTGCATAAGTGTGTGAGTCACACAGGATCAGCAAAACAGCTACCGCCCCTGGTGGCAAGTGAACTGGTGGGAGGAAGAGACCAGGTCGTCTTTTTAGTTGCACAAAGCTCTGCCCTCAGCCTCTTTCTCTGCCCCTCTTGTAAGACAGAAAAGGGCTGGATTTAGGCCTGGGGGTGGGGAGAGGGTGCAGAAAGCGGTTTCCTCTTCGAGGCGGGGCTCCGGGGAAGCCGACCACGGTTATTCCTGGACCGACAAGAAGCATTTATTACCTCCAAAGTGGTGCCGGCTGTGTAGTGCTGAATGGAGGGGTGAGGTATTGCAGCTGTTATCTTTTGAACTAACTGCTATTGCCTGTCCCATGACCAGCCGTGGCAGGGTTTTTGTTCCCATGAATGAATGGGCTATAAATCTGTCGGAGTTGACGCTAGCAGCAGTACTGGAGGGTATAAAGAGAAAATGTGCAGAAGAATCTTGTGGTCTTGGCTTGCCTGGAAAATGAGTTCAATAAAATGGAGGTGATCAGTGCTTATTTATAGGGGCAAACTGATACATCTAGCATTGGCCGTCAGAAGCTAACTTACTGTTCCTCGCTTACACACAGTCTGTAAAGCACATCGCTGCCCCCCAGGGCGGCTCTCTGGGCTCCCGGCGCCTACAGGGTGGTGAGAGAGAAGGAGACAACCGCAGATGAAGGAGTGTTTTCCTCGCTCACTCTCTTTTTTTTTTTTTTTAGATATAATTTCAATTTATTATTATTTTTTTTTGCATTTTTTATTTTTATTTTTTATTAAATCATAGCTGTGTACATTAGTGCAATCATGGGGTACAATGTGCTGGCTTCATATACAATCTCAGGAACCTTCAGAGGTTCTCTGCTGGAGGGGTTCCCTTTGGAGATTTGTCACAAGCAGAAAAAAACCCAAGGCTGTGACAATAGTTCCTTATTTACATTTCGGGTTTCGAGGGTGAATGGCAGGAAATGGGATAAAATTAATCGCCATTTTTTTTTCAGGCCTCTGAAACGATAAATTCCAGAAACCCATAAATTTGGGGCTGAGTTAAGTGCTGAAAACAATTTATTGCTAATTTTTCCCTTAATTGCATTCCCCAGAAGAAGGTTTGGTGTTTCCTGGTGGAATTATTATATAAAAATGATTCGCTAGAAAGCGCAATGAGCTGTAAGTCACAAGCTTACCTGAAATGGGGGTCAGGGGTCCTCACAATTCATCGCACCCCCACTCTCCCCAACCCTGCTGTCTCCATTGAGGTCCTCAGAAAATAAAATAAAAGGGTCAGGGGAAATGTCCCCTTGCCAGATTGAGTGTTGATTCAATAAGATGCCTCACCTCCTGGAAGGGATGGTGTGAGCGGGACTGGAAAGGAAGCAGAGGGGCCGTAATGGAACGATCATCGCACGGCCTCCCTGCCTCATTTAATTTGTCTTGAGGCTGCCGGCTGTGTCAGGCTAACTGCAGGTGCGGCTGGCCAACAGCTTGCCCCCGTTGGTAGAGAAAGTTGAAAGATAACGGTACCATGTTGGAAACTGCAGAGATGAGGTGAACATCCGTACCCATCTCATCTTTGGTTCGGGCTGAGATTCCTCTGGCAGGAAGGACTTATTGGGACAAGTCTCTCAGCGCTGGTGCCGGGCTCAGGAAAGAGGTAAGAAGCCTCTTTGCGATGGGGGGAGATGTGTTATGTCTCTGTTTTTCCTCAGGAAGGCTGGGCCTGAGTGGAGATGGTGGAAGGCACCTGCTGTCTGTCTTTGGGGTCTGGAGGAGCCACGGGTGGGAACTCACCAGTTTGGATCAGTCTCCAGACACTTTGCAGGCAACGTGAGGGTCATCGATTGGCTTGACCGAGCCACCTTGGACGTGACCTGGCAAGAGCCTTTCCTCATCAGAGCTGCTATGGCTAAAATTGCAACTAAATTTCTTTCTTTCTTTCTTTCTTTCTTTCTTTCTTTCTTTCTTTCTTTCTTTCTTTCTTTCTTTCTTTCTTTCTTCCTTCCTTCCTTCCTTCCTTCCTTCCTTCCTTCCTTCCTTCCTTCCTTTCTTCCTTTCTTTTTCTCTTTCTCTCTTTCTTTCTTTCTTTCTGTCCCTCTCTCTTTCTTTCTGTCTGTCTGTCTCTCTCTCCCCCATCTGTCCCTCCTTCTCTCCCCCTTCCTTCGTTCTTTCTTATTTATTTTTTCTCTTTCTCTCTCTTTTTTTCTTTCTCTCTCTCCTTTCTCTCTCTCTCTCCCCCTCTCCATCCCTCCCTCTCTCCCTTCCTTCTTTCTTTATTTTTTGACAGAGAGTCTCATTCTGCCACCCTTGGTAGAGTGCCATGGCATCATCATAGCTCAGAGTAACCTCAAACTCTTGGGCTCAAGCAATCCTCCTGTCTCAGCCTCCTGAGTGGCTGAGACTACAGGTACCCGCCAACATGCACAGCTAGTTTTCCTATTTTTAGTTGAGATGGGGTCTCACTCTTGCTCAGGCTATTCTTAAACTCCTGAGCTCAAGCGATTCAACTGCCTCAGCCTCCCAAGGTGCTGGGATTACAGGTGTAAGCCACTGTGCCTGGCTTGAAATTGCAGTTTTAATAGCTATTTGGGGATGAGCCAGTGGGTGCTGAAGTATTTAGGATGCACCAAGTACATCTGGCCAGGCTTGTACGGATGTCAAGGCCACTGGGAGCTGCTGGATAGAGGTGCCTCTCTCCCTTCCACGACGGCACTTTTCATCTCAGGCCAACAGTGGCTGCACGGCTGGGAGGACCCTCCCGCCACCTGTGGGTGCACCTAGGACAGCTGGCCTTGTACTGCTGGGCAGGAGCGGAATGGCAGGTGGGGCTGAGGGAGGGGCTTGGCCTCTGGGGCTCTGACCAGACGTCTTCCCAAGGACTGGCAGGGGGAAGAAAGAGCACATTTCAGGGCCGAACCAAATGGAGCATCCTTATAATACTCGGGAGTAGCATCTAAGTCAGCATGCAAGATAAAATTTTAAAAAGCCTCAGTCCCCTTGTAACGCAGGAATTCTGAGCTGAGGTCCAGCAGAGCCCTTTAATTTTACTGTCGTATCAGAGCGGATTGCCGCATCTCTGGCCCTCACGGGACTCACACTGTTTGGTGTCATGATCAGGACACCGGGGCCTGGGAAGAGCTGAGACCCCAGTGGTGAGGCCAGCAGATTCCAGCCTCCTTTTCCAGGGCACCAAGGCAGAGAGGCTGCCTGATGGGACAGCGGGCAGCTGCATCACCTGTGTCTTGGTGGTCTCCTGACAACAACGCAAAGAATCCTATTAATGAAACATGCGTACAACACGAGTCTACTGTAGCCAACTTTCCAGCAAGACCAAGGGAACTTTCTCACGTCTCTTCCTTCCTTCCACCCTCCAGTTCCTCAGGGGAAGGCTTGTCGGGGCACCTTGCCTGGGGTTCGTTGGTAAGAGCTAAGGGCTCAGAGTTGGGGTAAAGCACTGGTTCTCAACTTTCCTCATGCCGCGACCCTTTAATACAGTTCCTCATGTTGTGGTGACCCCCAACCATAAAATTATTTTCGTTGCTACTTAGTAACTGTAATTTTGCTACTGTTATGAATTGTAATGTAGATATCTGATCTGCAGGATGTATTTTCATTGCTCTTGACCCACAGGTTGAGAACCGCTGGTAAAGGAAGGGGATCAACAGAAACAAGGAACTGCACCCACAGACCTTAGGTAAAGAGCAAAAGAGGAGGGGGCTTGATTCTCGGCCGGCGGGGGGCTGAGCCAGGAGGGGAAGCCAGAAGGAGCTCGCTTGGTGGTACTGTCCACGGTAAGTCATTCCGACAGCAAGGGCTGTGGGGAGTTCAGAGCATGGAAAGAACAAAAGCAAACGTTGCTTTCTGAATATAGGAGTAATTCAAATTTATTTCTGAACATTTGAAAATACAGGGAAGTTTCCAGAAGAAAATAAAAACCGCCTATGAGCCCACTCTCTAGAGATAAACCTTGTTAAATTTTTTATGCATTTCTTTACAGGGCCATGGGCATTTAGATTTCAAAATTGGGATTCAACTATATGTATAGTTTTTACATTCTGCTTTTTCCCCCTCCCTTAACATATCAGAAACTTTTTCTGTGTCCTTGATGTTTTTCAGAGACTTTTTTTGTTCAATTTTCAGAACTCACAGAACGGCATTTTATGGATGTATTACATAAAAATTACAGAGGGCCACTGGTTGGGGCTAAACTACATGGCACCCCAATAAGCCTGACTGGTCATCAAAATGTAGCCACTTGTGCTAAAGTTCCACCTCATCAAACCAAACTAAGTTGTCATTTGACCTTTGAGAAATCAGGAGAGGGCAGTAACAGCCGATTTCTCAAACAGGCCAGTTTAAATGCTCAACTGGGATAAAAACGAAGTTCCCTGTGTTTTAATCTTTGCACAAGAAAGGTAGCCTCCCGTAACCTGATGTTAACTAGTCAGTTATTTTTCTATTGTTCTGTCTAAAAGTCTGCAATCTGCTTTTTGGTCTTTCTTTCTTCTTTCTTCAGCCCTTTTCTGCTGAGCTCAATGGAACACTTATTCTATTTTACGGAATGAAGTGTTGCCCAATTCTAGAATAGCAAAACAAACAAACAAAACCCCCCAATTGAGATCATTAAACTAATTTGTCATATAGTTGTCCCTTAAGCAAAGTGAGGGTTCAGTGTGTGACCTCCCCGCACAGTCAAAAATCTGCATATAGCTTGGAAGCTTCTAAAATTCAACTACTAAGAGCCGCCGTTGACCGGAGAAGACGTATGGATAACAGAAACAGTTGATTAACACAGATTTCGTGTGTTACATGTATGACGTACTGTGTTTTCGCAATAAAGCAAGCTCCCGTGAAGAAAATTATAAGGGGGAGAAGATACATTTTCTATTCATTAAGAGGAAAGAGATCTTTGTCCTTGTGGTCTTTGAGCTTTGGGTAAGGTGAGGAGGAGAAGAAAGAGCGGGATTGGTTTTACTTTCTCCGAGGTACTACACTCAGAGGGAAACTCTGCTACAAGTGACCCTGCAAGGTTCAACCCTGTATCATTCAAGGGTGAACTGTGTATTTTTGTCTTTGACAGTGGAACGGTATCATTGAACCATTTCCTTTCTGGTCGACGTTGAGTTGCTTCTGATTCTTTGATGTTACCAGGGAAACCTCGACAAATACCCTTTACCATTACTCACTGGGTGCCCCTCTGATTATTTCTTTAAGGTGCATCCGTAGAAGAGAAGATTGACGTTCCTTTATTTTGAAAAAAACGTATCCCCCAGGGAAGGTTGGCTCTGAGCTGTGTGTGGGAGAGTGATGACCTTGATTTCCAAGCAAAAGATGATCTTTACAGAGCTGCGTGTTTGATAGAGGAAAATATTCAAAAACCGGAACTTCCTTCGTGATTGAGGTTGAGAACATTTTCCTCTGTCTTTTGTGTTTGTGTACTTCTCCTTCCACTCATTGTTTGATTATTTGCCCATTTTTCTTTTAAGAATTATATCTTTTAAAGAATTCTTTACAACCTAAAGACATCACCTGTTCAATGATTAATTTCTTCTTTTCTGATGGGGATAAGGAGGGACGTGTGGGGGTCTGGGGGTTGAGCGAGGTCTTGAAGAGTTGGGAGGACTTTGACGGTTGGGTCTCACATTTGTCCAAAAGGCACCTGCTGAGGTTAGTTATCTGAAAAGTGCTCTCAGGAAAACCACAGTCTTACTTTGTCTATTTTAGAAAATAAGTTGACTGAGTGGGGGAAAATTATTTTTTCTCTAGTCCCTGCTGAAAATAACATGTAAGTAAGTAACATGTTATGTAAATACTTAATGTAGCTGTGGAAGGAGGCATCTGACAATAATTGTGGAGAAGTTCTTCTTTAAAAAAACAGGGCAACTCAGCTTCACTTTGATTTTATTCTCTGCTGATCAGCTTGGTCAGGAGGCAGAGGGTTGGGGAAAAAAAAATAGCAAAGCTTGGTTGGGGGGTTGCTAGTTTTTTCATTGTTCTTCCTCTGTGTTTGCCTGTTTGTGTGTCCACGTGTTTCAACCAGTTGGACACTTTATGGGGGTTTGGAGGGCAGTCTGGTTTTAAGCACCTGTAACACCCCCTTTTCTACCTTGGCTGCCTCGTGTTGCGGTGTTTACCCACGTGGGATTTGGAAGTACGCCATTGGCTGGTTCTGAATTTGGGTTGAGTCTGATTGGCTCCATGGCAGGTGCTAATGAGCATCAGTTTCAGAGGGTGTTGGCAAGGCGATAATGCAATTAACATCTCCCCCTTTGATAGAGAATGAAGTGAACACAACTCACTTTGGGGACCTGATGATCACCGATAATTAGGAGAAACCCTTGAGGGGAATACACTGGGTTGTTTGAACAGTTGCACCTGAACGCAGGGTAGTCAGTCTCCTTCTGGAGCAAGTCAAGGGCAAGGCAGATACATGCCCACTGGTCCCATCTCTTTGGGGTGGACACAGCCATTCTATACTTTATTTTTAGCAAATGCATGTAGCTAATGTGGCTGGAACCGCTGGTGCTGTTTCAGGAAATTTATTTAAAATTCAATTTGTACATCGTGACTTTAAGCACTACTTTTGGGGAAGTGTGTTTTGCATTATGCCGTATCGGTTCAGGATTATGGACTCCGAGGGAATATGTATAATTTTTATGCATTATGTTTATTGGCACATTTGTGTTAATAGCCAATAAGATGATATTGCCATCTTAATACTGTGCGAATCTCTGTGACTCCATGGCTAATGAGTGGGGCCTCTGAGTACCTGACGGGGGGCGGGTGGGGGCGAGAAGGGATGGGGGTGCGGGGAATGGTGCCGGGAATCCAAACGTGGGCTTGGCAGACTGTAATATGGAAGAAGGAACATGAAATGCGTGTGAAATGCGGAGAGGGAATCCGGGTCTAATCAGGGGACGGACCCGCCAAGGAGGTGTTAACATGCTTGTACAGCAAAGTGACCTTCCTTTGGAGGGAAAAAACAATCCCAAAGATATTTAAGTCTCAATTAAATAAAAGCATGTCCTCCTGACTTGCTTCCAGTGACCCTTCCGCTCCCAGGAACCGGGCATCTTGCTTTTGCAGGGAATTTACGGCTGCTCGGGACAGATAATGAGATGGTGGGCAGCTGACCCTACTACGTGGTTTTAGCTCCTCACCGCGGGCTTTGTGTGCTGATTTTCTAAGTCGTGTCTCTCATGGTGAATTATTTATTAACATTACGCCAAGAAGCATTGTAATGGCACATACGTGTGTGCGCATGGTGCAAACCATGTTCATTGGAAGATGAAAACCCGAAAACTGCCTCAAAAGCAAAGCAACACACAAAAAAGGAGCAGGGCATTTTCTGTTTCAAGGAATGCCTATTGGTGATTAGGTCTCTGTGTCGCCCTATTGGCAGGCGGTGGAGATGAGCCTCCGAGGCCTGGCCACAGAAGTCAGCACCTTTTGTCTGGCCGAAGAGCCAAAGGGCAGCACTTAAACCACTGATGCCAGTTTCGCCTGCACTGTCTGTCAGGGTTCCCTTCTGCACCAAAGCAGGTGACCTGATTATTAAAATGTGCAGTAGTAATGTGGACAAGCAACCTCCACAAAGTCTCCCCAAAGAGGGGCTGTGATGCTGGGTGGGTGGGACTTCAAGGCCCTCTTATCTGCGGGGTGCCAGCGCACCCTCCTGTTGATGCCGGAATGTCAGGCTCTTGGTCTCGGCGATTCGAAGAAGGAATCGACGGACCACAAGAGTAGTGGTAAGTCAGAATTTATTTACAAGAAAGGAAAATTAGAAGTATAAGAAAAACCAGACCTCCAGGCAAAGAG
>CAUYRH010039988.1:0-12424 GCA_963574655.1 Perodicticus potto | reverse complement strand
TCAAGACCTTTGTATAGAATACACACCATTTAGAACTGAACAATATTTTAAAAATATCTCTAGGTTTATAGTAACTTAAAATTTTACTGATTTCTCAAACCATTTACTTAACAATCCTATTGGCAAAATAAAGATTAAACATTAAAGAATGCAAGCCGAATGCAAATTACCCATATTTCGTGATACCTAACCATTTTTGAAATGCTGGATTTACAGAATGAGATTTGGTGTACAAATTATGCTCACAATATAATGTAATTAAGCTGACATTCATAGCTAGGAAAAGACAGAATTTTATGTCAATAATTTATTTCCCATCATTTATAAAGTATTATAGGACTGCCACAATGCTCAACAAGATGAAAACTATATTAAGCTCCTATTTAAATTGTAGTGTAAATTTGCACTCTGACAATATAGTTGAGTGTTTGTGAGATAGTGTATGATGATAACTTTGTTACTATCTATAAAATACACCATTTATCAAGTTTATTTTTAAGAAACTATTAAGAGTATTTTAAGCTTTTTATTTAAAATTATTTGACAAATTAAACATAGATGAATGTCATGTGTTATAAGAGTGTTAAAATAAAAATGATTTCAAAAACTAGAAATATATAAAATAGATTTCTATCCATTTGGCATTTGTTTGATCATTATTTTTAAATATTCTTGGGAAGACTCCCTAAGCCATGTTCATGAAAAAAAAAAATTCTGTTACAAAGAGTGTTGCTTTATTTCTGCTAAATTATGCAGTCTTCTAAAACTTAGAGAAAAATACCCCAGGGGTTTACTTAATGTCAGGATATTAAGTACTATCTACATTTAATATTAGAGAAATAGTAGGTAAATTCCATTGGCTTTATTCATGGTAGTTTGGCTAATTTTCTGATCCCAGATTTTAAAATGGTTAATTTAATTTTCTTATGTTTTATAGCAAGATATCTATAATCTAATCTGTCATAAACGGTTTAAGAATAATGGGTAGCAACTGGATAGATTATGAGATAAAATGGAAGGATCTGAAAAGAGCTCAAATTTGATGTATGTTGGAATAAAATTTCTTTAAAATCTGAAATGTGTAGACACTTGGTTAAATGGAGCAGATTTTATAAATAAATGAGGGAATGTGATTGAACACAATGTAGGAAACATGATTCTTTTTATGGTCCTTATTAAGAAGAAAATAACAAAGGTTGTTGGTAAAATACATCAAACACGTATGCCTTTGTTAAGTTTTTTAACTTGATAAGGAAGGGAAGTACATGTCAGTAATAAAATGAATCTTGAACTTGGAAATAAAGTTAAATTTGATGCTTTGAATGAACAGACATCTTATTTGAGTAGAAATGATCATCGTTCCAATTACTTGTCAAACATGTTAGTTTCTTGCTGTTAGAGAATGCTATTCCATTTCTGATACTTCAGCATCCGTCATTTGCTATTACAAAACCAATGCTGTTGGCTGTCAGGACTTTACAGTTTCAATTGGCAAACTTATCTGTCTTTGGCAGGATTAGACAGAAATATTTCTTATTCAGAGGCTGCTCCTTTGGAAAACAGCAGCAACCCCAGGAAATTTGAGTACATTAGCTTCAAAGGACCTGTCTGCCACCCTTCTGACAGTACACTCTGCAAAGTACCTTCCCATCTCCTGCTCCCTGGGTGGCTTTGTCTGCATCTTAAGCATGTACTCTTGGCATTACATGAAACTTCAGCAAGTTCTATGTTTTAATATTAATTTACATAAATATAAGCACAGCCATAGGCTTTTATTCAATTGGCGCTACCTCTTTCTGGTAAATAACATAAAACCCTGGGAGAAATAGACAATGTATGTAAGATCTGGTAGAACAGATCAAAACAGTAGAACAATTGAGAAATTTTTGCTAATTAACTATAACTTTAAAATAGTGTTCTTCTTAAAAATACACATGCCAAATTATTTTTTTATTAATTATTTTTTATTAAATCATAACTTTGTACATTGATGCATTTATGGGGTTCGGGGTACTGCTTTGATATAAAATGGGAAATGCTTACATTGAACTAACACATCCATCACAATTATGCTCATTTCTTAATAGTTTTGAAATGTACCATTGCATCATGCACATTAGGTGAGGTCTCCCTAAATACCTTCCCTCCTCCCATATCCCCTCTCCCCTCCCCTCTCTCTCCTCTTCCCTTCTACTTTCTGGACTCGAGTTACGTTTTGCCATTCGCATGAGTGTGTAGGTGGTTATATATTGATTTCATAGTAGTATTGAGTACATTGGATACCTTTTTCCCCAATATTCTCTCAATATTCTTGAGATACTTTACTAAGAAGAATATGTTCCAGCTTCATTCAGGTAAACATAAAAGATGTGAACATGCCAAGTTAGAGTTTCAGTTATTATTTATTATTTACAATGCAAAGAAGGTGTTGGAGGAAAGCTAGTGCTTTAGTTATTTGCTAAAAGTAAAAAACTCACTGAGTATTTCTGAATTTCACAAAGGGTGCGACCTGCTTTCAGGGATCACATCTCCATTTTCTCCTTCCACGCTGTCCTTTCTCTCTCCTCCCTGCTCCCTGCAGCCCACCCCGGCCTGCCTTCTCTCCTCCAAGGAAATACAAAGAAATTGCTGGAGGTGTAAAGTGCACTTGTGTGCACCTGTGTGTTTCCAGCTCCCAGTGGACTCCAGCTCTTGGTATTTATATGCCTCTAAAATTTTATCAAGTGCTTTATAATCTATTCATTGAATATTTTATTACTCCATAAAATCTGCAAACATCTCTACCTAGAAAATCCCAACCCTCTCTAGCATGGGAAAACAGCCTGTAACATTGAAAAATGTCACTGACCACAGCTGGGTTTGACCATATATTGTTGTGGGGACAGAAATACAGTCTATACAGAGACCCCTTTAATTCTTATTTTCAATGTACCATGATGGTAAATCATAGGGTCTGTTGGGTTTATTTTATTATTTTTGCTATCGTGGGGTTTTATTTATTTTGCCACACACTTGCAGAGAATATTAAGTGAGGAATAAGTAGCGTATGTCACTGACTTATTCAATGAAACAGTATAGGATGTTTTTTCCTAATCTGGATGAATTTTAAGTGGCTTTGTAAGGCATTCCCATAAAATGCAGTTCATGGAATAATCATAATCAGAAGCTGCTACTATGAAAAAAAAATCACTTTACATCTTAGGTTGCTTTGCTGCCAAGAGAGGTAAAACATAGTCTTTTTTTAATTAACACAACTTTAATGGCATAAAGTTTATGGCAGTCTATAGCTTTAAAGCTCAATGCAAATGGAAATCTAACCAACACATGCTTTATTTGATCAATAACTATAACGATCCTGCATAATTGTTATTTAATACTGATTTATTTCTCACAAGGGCCCAAGAAAACATACAATATAAACATGCGGCAGTGTCTCTCCAGGGCTCACTTCACATTCACAGACAGGGTCATCATGAACTACCTCGTCCTCATGCACATTTACAGTTATCCTCAGCAGAACCCAGTTGACTCATTACATGAGGCTTTTCTCATAGGAATTCTGTTTCCAGTTTTATAATTATCTTTAGTGCTTTTCTCTGGCAAAGTCTCCCACATCTCAGTCAAGCTGCAGAATCTAAATTAAAAACCACATGGCGACGCTATTAGCTTATAGTCCATTATGAAGTTCCCATATCTCTCTGTTACACGACGTCAGTCCAGTCAAACAGCCATTATGTTATGAATTAAGCATTACAGGAGCACACAGATATACTGGCTTATTCTCCCCATAGGTGTTTGAAAGAAATTCAGAGAAAATATGAATTCACTTCTTCTCACAACAAGTACATATTTATTTATCATTTACTATGTGAGAAATGCTGACTAAACACAATTTGTACCTTAAAGTAAAAATATGAATGAATTTTCAAAGGTATAACTGGTCTTGAACTCATGAGCTTAAGCAATCTGCCTGCCTTGGCGTTCTGGAATGCTAGGGTTACAGGCATGAACCACTGTGCCTCGACTTTGAGTGTAGTTTTCAGAAAACAATTTATTTTTCAGAGCGTGTGTGTGTAGGTGCAAGGGTGCAGATTTATATAAAAAGAAAATGACATTATTAGACAAGTAATCAAATAAAATTTGTTTTATTTAATGAAGCTTAAGTGACAGTTCATATAGTTAGTATGAGGTGTTAGAAGAACAACTTCATTATTATTATTTTTTTTAGAGACAGAGTCCCACTTTTATCACCCTGGGAAGAGTGCTGTGGTGTCACAGCTGACAGCAACCTCCAACTCCTGGGCTTAGGCAATTCTCTTGCCTCAGCCTCCTGAGTAGCTGGGACTACAGCACCTGCCACAACGCCCGGCTATTTTTTTTTGTTGCAGTTTGGCAGGGGCGGGGTTCGAACCTGCCACCCTCGGTATTGGGACTGGCGCCCTACCCACTGAGCCACAAGTGCTGCCCATAAAAACAACTTTAGACTGAAGCTTTGACACACCCTTTGAGTCATTGAAAAAATAATCAAGGAATCAATTGCCTATCCAAGAAATTGAGCAGTGGGACTTAATAACATACCATTATTAAACATTCTATAACTTCTATGCATCTACTTCACCTACGTGTTCCTGAACCCACTACAAATACATTTATTCAACCTCATCACCAAGAAAGAAAATACAAACAAATTACATGGGTTCCACTCTTATATGTGTTTGTCTCAATCTTCAACGCCTGAACATAGACAAGTTGTAATTCAGAGAGTTCTTAAATATTTTTCAGTCTGAAGTTAATAATATATATGGCTAAACTTGGGCTGCTTTTGTCCTATTGATGTTTATCACCTTTGGTTTATGCAATTCTGCTTTGTCTGTTTTAGAAATCAACATTGCAGTGAATTGCAGTCCTTTAGGTGAGAGAGAGCAAAGACTGAAAAGGAGGCTGAGTTCTAATGTTATCACAGAAAATGATCTGTTTTCATTATGATGTGATGATCCCATTTTTTTCCCTAAGTGTGATTTTCTAAATAGAGAAGCAGCTTATTTCCTAGTATTTATTGCCTCTCTAAGTTGTTTTTTATTAGAGACTGTATTGCTTCGAACTGACATTTTCCTAATATTGGTATGGTTTTTTCTACATTTTATGCCATTAAAAATTATGCATGCCTCAAAAACACCATATCCCAATTGAGTCATATCAATGTAAATAAAAATGCAAAGAGGCAAAGTCGATAATATTACCAAAAAATTGGTGTTTAGGGTATAATATGGAGATTCATACTGCACAGATGTTCAGCAGAAATGAGATCTGCGCCTCAATTGAGTATGGGTATTACCTGTTTTATTGCTCTGTCTATGTACAGCAGGCAAGGGTAGAGAGACTGTGACCTTGAATGCATCACAAAAGAATATCCTGCTTTAGAGAAAAGAAAAAGAAATACTTCTCATAGGAAAGTATGCCCAGGTAGTTAAGAAATAGTGATACCAAAAAAAGTAAAGTGGTAGAAATTTAAATGAACAGACATGACAAATTCTAGTGTTTGGATCCAGTATGGAAGCTGTAGAAGCAGTTTTAGTCAAGATTTAAAAAGCAAAGGAAAAAATGTTTTATTTCTTTATTGAGATAGTATATTCAAAGGATACATCATTCTCCACAATTTTTGCTTTGAATATCACCTAGTAATAATGATCTATTATTGATAATGTGATTCTTATGCATTTTGTCTGGGGAGGCCCCAGAGAGCTAACTGATTTTGCGGAGTAATTTATGTTCCCTCTCAATGTGTGTGTATACATACATTTATGTTCCATATACTCATTTATGTATTTTAAGTTTAATTATCCCCATGCCTAAACACTTTGAAAATAATAGAAATAATAGCTATCAATTAATTTCCAAAGAAACAAAGGTCATTTACAATTAAATTTGAGTGCCATCAGGAAAAAAACAAAACAAGAAAGAACAAAATGACCTCTGTCCTTTCCCTAAACCCAGGTGCTTCAACTTCCATTCCTTATTTTAGCTTGACTTTCCATTCAGCAGCCAATTATCTAGGGGAATGGTAGAATTAATCTGGCCTTAGAGATAAACATTTCCTGAAATTTGACATTTCCTTCACTAATAGACGCAACCAATAGATTCAACCAATATTTTCATATCTGTCTCCCACAGATACATAAATAATTTTATATCTCAGTTTAGGTATATCTTGTCAGAATGAAGACTGGAATCCACGTTCTCTCAAACAGATATCAGATTTTTTTTTATACTGAACAAAAACTATCTTAGCATCTAGAGCAGTCTAGCATAATCTTGACAAATTATACATTACCTGTATTCATGAACATAAGTAGTAAGAGCTAATTTTTCATGTCATCAGAGTATGCGAACTGGAGTTTGCCATCACAGCTAGATGGGAGCAATTTAAAACCCCTCTCACCTTCAGCCATTCCCCTTGAAATTATGGAGGCCACTGTTCCTCCAGATGTTCTCTTTTCCTCCCACACTTCATCCCTGTAGTTTCACCCTACTTATTTATCCTTCTCTAGAATGAATTAATATGTGTCTAGTCTCAGAGAGAATATTAGAATGTTCATCATGTGTAGACAATGGTTTATTCATCCCCTGATCCTGAAGGCTCAGCTCTGGTTGAAGATAAGTTTGCTAAAGGAACCTTTAAAAAGGCAGATTTATTCCTACACAAAGCATACATATTGCCTTATAAGAAAATAATTTTTCTTGTTGTTCTTAGTAATATTAAAATTTTATATATGCATTTTTTATAAAAACAATTACTTCTCCCTTCCACCTCCCCTCCTTTCTCTCCCTTTCTTTCTCCTCCTTCTTCCCTGTTCCCCGTTCCCTCCTGCCCCTCTTTTCCCACTTTAATTTAATTACATTTTTCTTTCATATTGAGCATGTAGTTGTTCATCTTCTGGTTTCAAATTAGTATTGAGTACACTGGACACTTGCTTTTCTATTCTTGTGAAGCTTTACTAAGGAGAATGTTCTTGAACTCCATCCAGGTTAATACAAACCATGAACAGAACCTTCTCCAAAGAAACACATGAGTGGTCAACAAAAATATGAAAAACTTAGTTGGGCATTGTGGCGGGTGCCTGTAGTCCGGCTACTCAGGAGGCTGAGGCAAGAGAATCGCCTAAGCCCAGGAGTTGGAGGTTGCGGTTGCTGTGAGCTATGTGACGCCACGGCACTCTACCGAGGGCGAAAAAGTGAGACTCTGTCTCTACAAAAAAAAAAAAAAAATGAAAAACTTCTCATCATCCCTAATCATCAGACAAATACAAATTAAAGCCACCATGTGATACCATCACAATGACCCAAAGCTGCAATACTGGCATAGTTTTAGAGAGAAGGGAACACTTCTACATTGCTGGTAATATTGCAAACTGATATAGCCTCTTTGGAAAGAAGTATGGCGAATTCTCAAAGAACTCAAATTAGACCTCCCATTTGATCCCACATTCCCATTACTAGACATCTACACAGAAGAAAAAATGATTTTATAATAAGGACACCTACCCTAGACTATTTATCACAGCTCAATTCAAGATGAGCCAAGATGTAGAATCAATCCAAGTGCCCACCAACCCATGAATAGATTAACAAACTGTGGCATGTGTATACCATGGAATACTATTCAACCATAAGTAAGTACGATTTTAATAACTAGAGATAGAGTGGCCAAAAGGCTTACATTTATCAGACAAAGAATGTGTATAAAAGGGTTCTAAAAAATATGGCAAACTTTGTAGACAAAGTTGAAATAGGCCAATAGAAAATTACAGGATAATCAGAAGAAATACACTATCAATGTATCTGTACAAAAATTATTATCTGTACTCATGAGGAGAAATTATTTTTTGGAAAATGCAAATTAACTAAATATAAAAAGTTCCAGAGGGTTCTCTGAGGTAAGTAAAAGACTCTAGACAAGGATGACGATACTTCCCTTTCTGATGAAAGACTTTGCTTCCCAATGGGTAGTCTTAGCACTAAGATCAAAATAGTGCCATGTATTAGAAGGAGAAAATATGTTAAGGACCCCACTTTGAAACCATTTTTCCCCATTTTTTTATGCCTAGTGTAAGAACAACTATGTTCAAGATATGTATCCTTATCTTCAAGATGTGTAAAGCTAGCAATTTAGCTGATGAAACTTACAGTTAACAAAATAGAAAGAACATAGGAGATATCTTAAAGATAGTGTGAAGAGGATAAATAATAAAGCCTTGGACAATGTATATGTATTTGTGTGTGTGTGTGTGTCCATGTATCACAAGACAGCACACAAACAAGAGACAGAGGAGAAAAACAGGAAAGAGAGGTTTAGGCTGTTTTGTACAACGATGGAAAAACAGGGTCTAGATTTATTCCTTCACTTAAAACAACCAAAACCAGGTATAACATATATATAACAATGATTTTATGATTTTCATCATCAGGTAATAAACAATGGTTTCTTGAGAGACACAATCTTGGGAAAACCTGCAATAGTATATCAAGTAGCTCACTACTCTAAGAGAGTTTCAGGCCCTGACACAAGGAGAAGGAGACCAGGAATAGCCCAGGGAGCTCCTTGAAGAAAGAATATGGACTGGCTCGTCTGTGGATGCCCAGGCACACAGGAGTGTCCAAGGCCAGCAGGAGATGGGACCTGAGAAGAAAGAGCTACACAGAAAGAGAGGTCACGCTGAGGACTCCCTCAAATACTCAGCAGACTACTGACCAGGTTAGATACACGAGACCAAACGCTCAAGCCTGGGGAAACAAACAAAACTAAACACCTTTACCCTTAAAACAAAATATTGACAACTTAGATTTGACTAATACTAGGCCTTAAACTTGGGAAAAGTATTTGCAATACCTACACCTGGCGAAAGATATGTATCCAGAATATACAAAAAATATTTACGTACCAATAGGAAGAACTCAGACAATTAAATTAAAACTAATCTCATCATAGGAGGGAGAGGGAAGAAGGAAGGAGGGAGAGGAGTGGTGTGCTCTCACCTAACGGGGAACATGTAAGCGTATATGGCGCACCCCCTGGGTGAGGGGCACAACCTCAACTTGGACTTTACCTAACAAACTCAGATAACGGGACTTAATCTTCTGTACCTTCATATCAATCTGAAATAAAACAATGAAATTAAATAAATTAAAATAATCCACAATTAATCTGAAATAAAACATAAAATAAATAAAAAATATAAGCAATCAACATATTTGAGCATATTAAAAAACCAATAAACATACAGGAAAGTCTCAAAATCATTTGATATCAAAAACTAAAAATTAAGAGCCGTAATGAGAAAACAAACAGAATGGCTGATATCAGAATGATTGGCAATAGCAAGTGTTGATTGGACAGCATAAGGAGATAGGAGAATTCACATACTATTATTTGGAGTGTAAGTTAGTACAATAATTTTAAAAAATGTTTGGCAGCCTCAGCTGAAGCTTGATTACTATATTTACCACTCGGCATTTTGGCTTCTTGGTATGTTTCCACATATTGATGTTTTGCTGTTACATACTCCTTGTCTCCCTTTTTCTTTCTTTTTTTTTTTTTTTTTTTGCAGTTTTTGGCTGGGGCTGGGTTTGAACCCGCCACTTCTGGCATATGGGGCCGGCACCCTACTCCTTTGAGCAATAGGCGCCACCCTCTCCTTGTCTATTTTTAATGCCACTATACTAGTCAAGCACCTCCAGACTTCAAATCTAATAAAGGGTGAAGAGTAACTCACATTGCAGTGTTTTACAAACCTCAAAGTATTTCCCCACAGCATTCTGTTTAATGGTGGCCACCACTTTATGAAGCATTCTGCATGGACCTCTGCAATTTCACTATAATGCTGATGGAGAGAAGGAAAAGCCTGGGTCCTCTACGTCCTCGTTTAGAGTCCTTTCTACTGCACTTTAGTATATCTTGCCAACTTTAGTAGTCTACTAAATTTTTTTTTTTTTTTGCAGTTTTTGGCCAGGGCTGGATTTGAACCCACCACCTCCGGCATATGGGGCCAGCACCCTACTCCTTGAGCCAAAGGCAGCACCCAGTTGTCTACTAAATTCTTTCCCTAGCTTCTGTTTCTACTCATTCTGCTCCCAAAATGCTATCAGATGAATTTTTATCCCCCTCTTGAAAAACTTAAGTATCTATTATTTATAACACTAAGTTCAATTTTTCAGCCAATATTTAAGGTTTTTATCATCTCTTTTCAATTTTTATGGTGACACTCAAGACCTCATGCTAAAATAATGTCTTCTACCTTAGTAAGAAGTATTATGTTTTACTGAGCGGTGTCAACACCTCTGTTAATAGTCCCTTTATAAATACTCCTTTAGTTCAGTGATCTGGAAATGCATCCTGGTTATAACTATAAAATGTATTGCTTCTGGCCCAGCTGAGGATGTTTTCTTTAAATCTTCAATCTTTTATCTTCCAATTCTAAAAAAATATATATTTAAGTGGAACAAATCATGTATTGAGTTTGTCTCTAAATTATAAAGAGTACATTGTTTCCTACCAGAGCTCTAAAACATTACCTCAAAAGGTCCCCTTAATTTCAATTTTGAACGAAGAAATTATCATGCATTAGGTTGAAAACTCTGATACTGTCCTGAAGTTTGCTCACAAGCATAAGAGCCTGAGTTATACAGTCTAAGTCTCGAGATCCTTGAGCATAAGCAGGTAAAGAAGGATAAAGAACACATCGTGTAAGTGTAAATGTAAAATATCCAGACAAATTTACAATTTTTTGCTAGTTTGGATCACTTTTTGTTTCCTTGAAGGTGAATGAATTTTCTTCCTAAACACAAAGATAGCAAACCTTTCCATCACTCTGCTATCGCAGGTAATGCTAATCCACTCCCACCTACAACCTTAACTCTAATATTAACCATGACTAGTGCTACTTATTCCGGGCAAGAAAGAAAGAAGTTTAAAGAAATAATTCATGAATAGAAAATAGGCATGAGAATCACAGTCCAGGCTTCTGCTGTTTATTTGAAGCTGTGATGACATTGACAGCTCCTTGTTCCAGCACATTTAGGCTCCTAACCAGTACTTCACTGGTAGTTTCTTTACCAGAAAGATTACCCAAAGGGCTTCAAAAATGCTGCAAAAAAGCATAAATTGAGATCCTTGGCCTGAAATGATGTTGCATAGACTTCTATGATCATAGATAAGGCATTTTATAAGTTCACAGATGGTGGTACTGGCAGACTCATTATAGACAAGGAAAGAAAATTCATTTTACAAATATACATCTGCTACAGTAAAGCCAAATCTCCATCTACTTCTTAACAAAAGAATCCCAGTGTAATCACCCTGTCATCAGGTACCTCTCTGGTCCTCGCTGGGAGCCGTGCCATATTGCTGGCCTGTGACAGACCCAGCTTCAGCACACAGCCAGACTGAAGGAGCTGAGGCTCCTGAGTGCATACATGACCTTCTTGCCATGGCCGTTCTGTACACGAGTCTTTTAATCAAGCACTATTGATTAAAGAAAGAGGCTGATTAACAGCTGTAAAATAGCTGCCTGATCACTGCTTGTCCCTTTGCATTAAACACCCTCTGGTGTACACTTGCATTCCACCAAATGTCCTTGTTCTCTATGCCAAGAGGTCTTTCTACATAACTGTCACACAGACATCCTATCACCTTCAAATCTTGTTCTTTCAAACTCCCGGAAACCATCCGGCAGGGAAGTATAAGTCATGTAGTCCACAGAAGACAGTTTTCTCAGACAGAGGACAAGCCAGAGAAGAAGGATAGACTGGGACATGGGGACGCAGAGTGGCTGAGGAATTTTAAACAAGAATAATCATAACAGTAAGTGATTGCATTTTCTTTACCCCAAGGCTAACATCTACTTTTGCTTAGTTCAGGCTATACTAAATTATATTGCAGTATGACTAATAGAGTGGAAAATCAGCCAAGTTTATCCCCTTCTTGCTCCAATTTTAGTGGTATTTTTAATTTCTTTCATGCAGCGAACTCCTGAGTAACTCAGCACCAGAACACTTTCGATATCAATCTACACATTTATTCAGCGAAGCACAATACTATTATCTTTGGTTCATAATATTACCTCCGGCACATAACATTTTAGTTACTTCAGAAAAGGCTTTTGGAAAAAAATACTTTAATCTTTATTTTCTCAAATGAAAAAAAAAATTCATGATTGCCTTCTCTAAAGCATTCACTTTGATATGTATTTGCTATTTTTTGTAATATTATCCTCAAACTAATATTTTATTTTATTTTTTTTAATTATTTTTTATTGAGTCATAACTGTGTACAATAATTCAGTCTTGGAGTACAGTGTGCGGGCTTCCCATACAATCGGAGATATTTTTATCAACCTGATTAATATAACATTCATGATATTTTCTCATT
>CAUYRH010039987.1:0-17032 GCA_963574655.1 Perodicticus potto | reverse complement strand
CTCAAGCTGTCACCCTGGGTAGAGTGCCGTGGCATCACAGCTCACAGCAACCTCCAATTCCTGGGCTCAAGTGAGTCTCTTGCCTCCACCTCCCAAGTAGCTGGGACTACAGGCGCCCGCCACAACACCCGGCCATTTTTTGGTTGTAGCCGTCATTGTTGTTTGGCGGCCCGGGCTGAATTCGAACCCGCCAGCTCAGGTGTACATGATTGGTGCCTTAGCCCGCTGAGCCACAGGCGCCGAGCCCTTATATTCTTTTTAAAAAACTATTATCAACTCCTAGAGCCATGCTTAGTACACACAGAGGAATGGCTCAAAAAATGTTTATTGATTAAAAAGTTAAAGAAGAAATGTTTGACTTTACATGTAACTGAGTTCAGATATATTAACTTGGATGTGAAATATTATTATAGTAATGAGTTTATTATAATAATCAGTCAACAATTATTTATTTATTTATTTTTTTTTAGAGACAGAGTCTCACTTTGTCACCCTCGGTAGAGCGCTGTGGCATCACAGCTCACAGCAACCTCAAACTCCTGGGCTAGGAGATTCTCTTGCCTCAGCCTCCCGAGTAGCTGGGACTACAGGCACCTGCCACAACGCCCAGCTATTTTTTGTTGCAGTTTAGTCAGGGCCGGGTTCGAACCTACCACCCTTGGTATATGGGGCCGGCACCCTACTCACTGAGCCACAGGCACCGCCCTCATTTATTGAGAACCTCTGTGCTAAGCACTATGCCCAGAGCTTTCACATGCATTCATTACTTACAAACAAGCTTGGGGAAGCTCGCTTAGCCGCAGTTACCCACTGAGTATGGCTATAGCTGGACCTGAACCCACATGTGTTTATTCTAGAGCACTTATTCGAACTGCTATGCCCACTGTTTGGATAGAGGCCAACGTTTTATGACTCTCAGTTCTCAGAGTTTCTTTTTGCTTTTTATCCTGTATCTTTAATGGTCTGAAATTAGAGAGGTAATTAGTTGCATACCTTTATATGTTACTTTATATTTGCAATGATTTAACCTAATAGGCTTGAATTTCCTTATTATCTTTTAATAATGTTCTGAATCTAATTTCTGACATAGTTCTCTAACATCTGAAGATGAAGATGCTAATTAGTACTGAGCAAGGTACCCACTGTCATAAGGCAGCTATACCAAAGTGCTTCAGAAAAGGTCTGAATTATTGTCAACTGCGATAGCTTTCTTGCAGACTGAGGTTTTTTGACCTTCCAGCAACATTTGACCACTCTCCTTTGAAACTATGCCCTTCCTTGGATTTTGTGATCCAGGCTCTCCTTTTTTGCCTAGATTGTTTCTCTCTATTTCTTCTCCTCTTCCTCTTCTTCATCTTCTTCCTCTCTTTCCCTCCTTCCTTTCGGTCCTCCCTCCTCCTCCTCCCTCCCCACCCCATTCTTCTTTTATTTCCTTCCTCTCTATCAGCTTTTTTTTTTATTTTTTTTATTTTTTGAGACCGAGCCTCAAGCTGTCACCCTGGATAGAGTGCTGTAGCATCACAGCTCACAGCAACCTTCAATTCCTGGGCTCAAGCGAGTCTCTTGCCTCCGCCTCCCAAGAAGCTGGGACTACAGGCGCCCGCCACAACGCCCGGCCATTTTTTGGTTGTAGCCGTCATTGTTGTTTGGCGGGCCCGGGCTGGATTCGAACCCGCCAGCTCAGGTGTACGTGGCTGGCGCCTTAGCCGGTTGAGCCACAGGCGCCGAGCCCCTCTCTATCAGCTTCTAATTCTTGGGACTGCCAGTGCTTCTAAATCCTGATCTCTGGCTTGATGCTCCTCTTCAGTTCCAGAGGAATCCCAGCAGCCTGCAGACCATCTTCTCACACTCACTGAGTCATGGTGGGACCTCTCTGCTCTCTCCTGCACCCCAAACCCTCTCTTCTGCCTTTTTTTCATAGCTAGGATTGTGTTTCCTCCAAAGTAAGAACCTCAGCAACATTTTGATTGGTCTATTGTTTCATACTTCCACATGCACTTGACTGCCAACTCCTGTCCATTTTTCCTCTGAAATTTTCTTTTTGAGACAGAGCCTCAAGCTGTCACCCTGGGTAGAGTGCTGTGGCATCACAGCTCACAGCAACCTCCAATTCCTGGGCTCAAGTGAGTCTCTTGCCTCCGCCTCCCAAGTAGCTGGGACTACAGGCGCCCGCCCGGCCATTTTTTGGTTGCAGCCGTCATTGTTTGGCGGGCCCGGGCTGGATTTGAACCCGCCAGCTCAGGTGTACGTGGCTGGTGCCTTAGCCCGTTGAGCCACAGGCGCCGAGCCTCCTCTGAAATTTTCAAATAAACTTCTTTCTTTTTTTTCTAGAGACAGAGTCTCACTTTATCACCCTCAGTAGAGTGCTGTGGCATCACATAGCTCACAGCAACCTCCAACTCCTGGGCTTAGGCGATTCTCTTGCCTCAGCCTCCCCAGTAGCTGGGACCACAGGCGCCTGCACAACGCCCGGATATTTTCTTGTTGCAGTTCGGCCGGGGCTGGGTTTGAACCCGCCACCCTCGGTATATGGGGCCAGCGCCCTACTCACTGAGCCACAGGCGCCACCCCAAATAAGCTCTTTTAATTTTCACTGTCACTATTCTTATGTTGGGCTAATTGGCCTTCAAGTTTTTGGTCTCTTCCTTTCTAACCCATTCCACACCCTGACCTCTGAATTATTTTCAAAAGTGTGAGTCTGACTGAGTTGTTCATTGCTTTAAACCCTCAGCGGTTCCCCATTGTCCCCTAAAAGTTTCATTGGCAGGCAGGGACCGTCAATCTGTTCCTACTCCCCTTCCAGCTTCATCCCCTCTCCATTCACCCTGGATTGGATGCCTATGGCTTGCTAAACTTGAGGTTCATTTTCATGCTTCCATCACTATTTTTCTAATTTTCCTATGCCTGGAATTTTTTCCCCTTTCCTCAGCCTTGAACTCTTACACACATAAGTCTTAAGGTCACACTCGGACATAACTACTTTTTGAGGCTTTCCTCTTTCCCTCTTCCCTGATCCCAGAAAACGTGCATTCTCCTCTCTGCTGCTTCTCACACTGGATCGTGCATGGTCTGACGCTTCGCCAGTGTATGAGGTCCTTGAAGAAGAGACAGTGTCTGGTGCCCAACCCAGCGTGGTGCTCAAGAAACATGGGTGGAATTAGGTGATAGGGAAGTTTCAAGAATATTCAGCACTACATGTAACCCAGAAATTACTGCCCTATAGACCATTCTGAAGAGGGGTTGAAGGGCGACACTGTTGATGGGGCTGGGGCTGCACACCTAAGCGGAGGTGGCTTCCCACCTCTGTGTTCTCCAGCTGCTTCCAATTCATTGGAGGGAAAAGTAACAATGGATTTTAACTTGCATCATCAGATATGTCCATTGCTAGAAAAATTTAGCTATTCACCCAGTAAGCAGTCACTCCCACCTCATTTTTCAGTGAATGTTTGAGGCTGACCCTCAGAATGCAGCAATGAAAGGCTTTTTGATTGGGCATTTCACACTCATATGTACAGGATTTGTTTTATATCAGTGAAAAATTAAGAAAGACATTTCAGAAAAAAAGACTAAAAGTTCCTGTATTGAGCTTTTGTTTTTTCTGGGTACATTTAACCTATCTGTTTGTCCTTAAAGCATGTTGAACTAGAAACTACCAGGTAAATTATTATAGTACTTACTGGCTGGTTTGTTCTGCCCTCATTTCTGCTTTACCCAGACAAAAAGTCAGTCTCTCCAATGGCTGGACTCGCCAGAATTCTGCTTGCTCAGACCTTTGAGTGTGTTTTGTTTCTTTCAACAAAACTCTCTGTCATGGACACACTCCCACTGCAATCCAACTGCTCTGTTCTCTTGCCTTGCTCTGAACTCAGGGATGGATAGGAGCTGGTATGTGACTTCCAGAGGCGGTGAGTGGAGTAGCGGGGCCTTTGTGAATATGTGATGGGGACCAAGATGAACTGATAAACAGATGTACTCAAAGGCCTCTGTGAGGCTTGCTTGGGATGAAGAATGATAGGGAGCAAAGTCAGAACTTGTGAGAGGACCTATGTGTGGGTAGTCAGACTAAGGAAGGCCCCAGAGTTTTAAGGGGTGTCATGAACCCAGTGATAAGCAGACAGCAGTCAGCAAACTTGATCCCAAAGTGACAGTGGAAGATAAACTAGCAGCAGCTTCTAGAAACTCTGGAAGCCACAAATACCAGTGATCATCACCCCATCTCAGGATTACTGGGAGCTATAGCAAAGGTTAGCAGTAGAGTGGCTACAGGTTAGTGGCCTGGCTACACGCTTTCTGAGTGAACAGTCCTTCTCATTTGCAGAGATGGCTTACTTTGCAGTCTTTTAGCCATGTTCTCTCTTTGTTTTTCTCATGTAAAATCTAGGCTATTGGTTTTACCATCCGTAGATGGGGCACTGCCTTTCCACAAGGCAAGTGTGTGAATTCTGCATGTGCTTTCTGGAACTGTGGGAAATCTTGATGCCCAAATGGGTAATTTAAAGTTGGAGGAGAAGGGTCCCTCACTGTGTAGCGTTATGAGAAGAATGAAGACTGTTTGCAGTGAGGTACCACAGTAGAACCTAAGCCACCTGCTCTGGGCCAGGATGTCAGTACCTGCCCTGAGGCAGAGACCCATTCCTGTGCATTTCAAAGCTGTGCAAAGTCACCTTGCTCACAGGAAAAATACCAACAGGGTCCCGTCTGACCAGGCTCTGCTCCCTGTGGTCACCGGTGAGCTGGGTGGGTATGTAGCGGAGCTGGTAACTGAGTATCACTCCCTCCATGTAGCCACTCCATTGGTTGCTTTGGTGTAGCTGCTCTCACTGCATCTGACCCAGAAAACGCTCAGAAAATGACTGCAGTGAAATGCGTCTTCAAGGTGAAGCTTTCAGCCCAGGGCGGGGGGAGGGATGTGGAGTTGATCCCAAGGGTTCAATACTTCTAAACATGCTGGGAGTGAGCTTTGTTTATGCTCTGACCCAGAGGAAGTCGTTTCACACCTCCTCCTGTTTCTCCCAGCAAACGATGCCTTCTGCTTGTTTTGCATAAGCTTGTGCCTCCTCAGCCGAAGGGGCGCAGAATGAATTGGGAGCTATGAAACTCCTGGCAGTCATAATTCTTTGCAGACAGCAGAGTCGAGTGAGCAGTGTGTATTTGGCTGGCAAGTGATCATCATAGTGTGTACTTGGTTTCTCTGCAAAATGGTGGGAATGCTTTCTCATTGAAATGTGCAAAGGGTCAAAATGAAATTGTGCATTTTCCTTTTCCTAAAACTTGATGCTTAAAGGATCAAAACTCCTCAAATAGAGATGTTCTATGGGTAAAAATCTACTCCAGGCATCTTACAGGCATCATCGAATAACCTAAAAATTGTTCCGGAAGAGCATCTGTTTCAGCTCCTTTATTTTACCCAATAAGGGAGATCCGCAGAGAGGGGTGATTTGCCTGAGGTTGCAAAGTTAGTTGCAGGGTTCTTGGTGGAACCCAATCCCTTAATGTGGGGCCTAGACCTTCCTCCCTCCCTGTCTTTCCTCCTCTTTCTCCTTTCTTGTCTTCTACGACTTTTTAAAAATCGGATTTTAGAAATCATAAAATGAACATGTTATTTTTATTCATGGTAAAAATAATTCAAACAGTACAGAAAATTATAAATGGCACTCCCAGACTTACTTTGGAGCTAACATCTATTAACAATGTTCTGTGAATCCTTTGGAGATTTTCTAGGCATACATAGGCATGTATGTACACGTAGGTCATAAGTGTATAAATGTGTGCATAGGGGTGTGTGTGTATGCTGTGGTGGCTTATTTTTGATACTACTCTGTGACTTGCCCTTAATGATGAAACACCCTGGACGTCTTTCTATATCAGGACGTAGAGAGTGACCTCTTTCCTTCTTAACAGCTGAATAGGGTCTTATGCTCCTTCTGTTTCTTCATGATGAGTGTCAGAGTTATAAGAAGCACCATGGAATTTGAACCCGGATTTCATGATGTAGAAGTAAGAATCTCTATTTTACAAGAACATCTAGGAAGGGAAATGACTTCTGACAAGGTCACCTGTCCCAGATGGTTTGCGAAATCTGAGACTCTGCCACTGTTTGCTGTTGCTACTGACTTACAGGCCCTTGCCATCCTCCGGGTGCTATCATAGGGGCTTTAAATGCCTTCCCTAATTTAATTCCCCCAACAGTCCTTTCAGTGAGATATTATAATTCCCATTTTGTTGATGAGGAGGCTAAGGCTAATCAACCAAGTTTGCTTACGTGGTCAGTTAAGTGACCAGTTTTGGTTTGAACCCAGGTCTTCGTGACCCCACAGCCTGTGCTCCTTTTCGCTGTCTGAAATCTAGGATACCAGAAAGGATAGTTATGGTGGGTTTGAAGCAAAGTGTTTTCCATGGCTTTCAAGTGTGGTTGATTCACATCTGGCTATGAGTCCACTGTGCACACAGCTATGGCCAGGAAGACCAAGAAGTGGTGGCCCAGACACGGAAATGAGGCAGGGAGGTGGGACAAGAAGCAGCCGCTCTTTAGAATGTGTTATTGTCTGTTGTATGCTGGCTGTGTGGAAACACGGAGGCGATTGATGGAGGCAGAGTTCTCTCTCTTTAGAGGCTTGTGGTTTTGCAATGGGGACAGACACACGTGAGGCTGAATGTAATGCAGAGTGAAGCTAAGAAGGTGCCATCATGTGTGCAAAGTGTTCCAGGTCCCCAGGAGGCCAACATTGGTTCAGACCAGGCCTGGGGGCACCATCAGAACTTTTAAATGCTGTTAGCTGTGTTTTAGGGCACCTTCCAGAAATATGAGGAAGGGCTCAAGAGGGTCTAAGCCAGGACAGTGAGGAATGGAAGGGAGGCGGTAAATTCAAGAGCCATGAAGAAGTCAAAATATCTGGACTTTCACTGTTAGGTAGGAATTCTTGTCAATCTTTGCGGGCCCTGTCACATATAAAGTCAAAGGCATTACAACTTATCAGTGCCCCATGTTAAGTATTATGTTTTTGCTGTCAGAAATATTTGAAAAAATTTTGAAATTATTCTTAATGTTGATTTTATAGTCTTGATTTTCTACTTTTTTTTTTTTTTTTTTGGTTGCAGTTGCCATTGTTGTTTTAGTTAGCCTGGGTCAGGTTCGAACCCATCAGCCTTGGTGTATGTGGCTAGTGGCTTAACCATTGTGCTACAGCCGAGCCTTGATTTTGTACTTTGAAGATAAGTTTTTTCAAGGCTTCAGGCATTCTTGCAGATCCTTAAAAACCTTGTAGGTGCATTGTGTCACTGACGTGAGGGGAGGAGTCTGCTGAGTGTGACTAGAGTTTTCCAGCTCAGGTGTCTGGGAGGGCATATACACTGAGATTTAGTTCTTAAAAGAAAGAGCAGCTTCCAGGGTGGGAAGGAGAAAGAATTCAGTGTTGACTGTGTTACGTGGGAAGTAACAGTTTTGGTAGAGCTGCTATATCAAGTGTGGAGGCCAGGAGGGGCCGGAGCTGGGGGTGTCGCTTTGAAGCCTTAACTAGGGTACCGTGTAAGGGTGGGCGGAAGTAGAGGCTCTAGTAAATGTGACTGCACTGTAGCAGCACACTGAGGACGAGCAATCAGGAGAATCCGAAGCCATGGAAACCCAGCGCAGAGAAACGAGTGGTTGATCTTGTCCGGTGCGGGAGAGGGATCACATCGGGAAGGAACGAGAGGAGGCCGTCAGCCTTGGAAGAGGCTCAGGTGACACTCAGGGAGGCAGTTTCCCTGGAGAGGAATAAGGTGGTCAGAATGGCAGAGTGGAGGCATGGCGAGGAGGAGAGGGCAGTTCAGCGCAGACTGTTTTTCCGAGGATGTGGTGGAGAAGGGATTGTTTGGGACAGGTCCGGGGAAGTTTTGTGTGATGGACAACATGATTTTAGGCTAAGAGGGTGAGGAGCCCGTGGAAAGGAAGTGGAGGTGAAAAGGCTGCTTGGGATGGACAGAGAAAGAGTTGGTGGGGACGGGAAGCGTCAGGAGGTGGGGTAGCCAGTCAGCACTGCCATGCTGTGCCTTGCTGCAGCGAGCAATGTAGTTTCAAGAACAGTTTCTGAGCCCCTGCCAATGGACAAAGGACCCTGCTTGGTGGCCTGGGAGGCCGTAAATTGATTGCGTGCTCCCAGGGCAGGGACTTTTTGTTCACTGTTGTCCTACTCACTGGCACAAAGGACATATTTGACAGGCTTACTGCACCTGTCCTACCACATCCTGAAGCCAGTTTCATCCTTTTTCTTCTTTGGTGTTCTACCGTGGGACCTGTGACATATGTAAAAGAATACAGGTGGTGCACATGTAAGTTTCGGAGCACTGTGACAAGCAGACTCTCCTGGCGCTCACACTTTTGCAGCTGCCTGGGTGCTCGGCCCCTTTCCCCAGGGTCCTGCCTTCTCGGGTCCTGCTCTCTTGAACACGCGGACAAGTGAGTTTTTACTGGGACTCAATTGTGGGGCACCTGGATGGTCCACAGAAGCAGGGAAAGACTATATGAAGATCCTGTAGGGGAAACAAAGGGACTCATTCAATGAGTTGGTGAAAGGTGAGTCTCCTGGGTGGTGGTGATAAGAGGATCGTGTTTCCTGAAAGCTCTCTAGGCGTGAATGCACTCTCTTTGCTTGGTTCAAGTCACTGGGGGATTTTCGTCTTACCCAATGAACGAGAGGGTTCTTTGCTAAGAAGTCCAGCTTCTGCCATTCCAAATTCTATTTGGGGAAGGTCAGAGCTCAAGTCATATTTGCTGCGGTTCTCGTAGGTTCTAGGAGTGTGAAGTAGGAAGCAGCGACATTAAAGATTTAGGCAATTTCACCTTTTCTCGTGAGATGAAGTGGGAGACTTGAGATTTTTACTCCTGGTCTTTTCAGGGGGCACTTAAATATTTTTTTTTCTTCTTTTTCCTTTCCAATTACAAATGTAATACAAAGTTTTACTAATATAAAATACCACAGAAATACAGACCATAGAAAATGAAATTTCCTCAGCATCCACCTCCCTATCTCCTAGATAATCGTTGACTAAAAGCTGGTACATATTCCCTCAACTTTTTAAATATGTATACTAATACAATTTATCTGGTATTTCTTTTTATAGGAAATAGTTTATAGTTTTGTGCTGTTTAACCACTTACGTTGTTTTACTTATGAATGGAGGTCATCTTTTCACACAGACATGCCTACCGATTTGCCTCATTCCAATTTGTTCCATTGTATTCTGTGGTGTGGAAGAACCCTACTTTATTTAAGCAATTTTAAAAAATGATGCCTGATTAGGTTGCTTGTGGGTTTTTGTTTTGTTTTTGCTCTCATGGATAATTTGGAGCTAGTTCTAAATTGCTAGGGGTGGGCGGTCCGTTCAACCTAACAGGGGTTGGTATACTGAGGCCAGGTCTGTCAGGTTCTCCCCTGACCTTTCTTCCTAGTAGGCAAAATAGGGAAAGAGCTTTCCTAGTCCAGGGTAGTCACCCGTCCCTTTTCCCAGGCGGAGTCCAGGCACCAGCCTTTTGTTAGGATACATCCTTGGACCAACTGATTGCTACTTTGACTTTTCCCCTGTCCTCCCTTCCTTCCTTCCTTCCTCTCCCCGCTTCTTTCTTTTCCTTTTACTAACTCAGTGTCACTTTCAGCTTCCCCTCCAGCTCTCCTCTTTTCTTCCAGCCCCCTTTGGGTGTCCAGGTTTTGCTCACCCTCCCCTCCCCCCAGCTGGGCTTCCCACCACTCCTGACTGTGATCTCATTTTATACCTACTGCAATTTCCAGCTTCCTAGATGGTGTCCTTGTTAGTATCTGCTCTCGTCCCCTGTAGTCTCCTCTGCAAAATGTGTCTACTGCTTTCCCAAGCCACTTGCCCAACTCTTTAAAGGATTTAAAGAAAAATCCAGCTTCACACAGCTGCCCACTTCTTTGCCCAATGTCACCTGGCACTTCTGCTCATCCTTTGTTTCCTGTGCAGTGACTAGTAAATTTCCATTCCTTGGGAAGCAACTTCATTTTTAGTAGAAACTCCTGTCATGTGGTGTGGCAGAGAGAGTACACGCTTTGGCTACGGTCTGACCTGGCTTTGAGTCCAGGTTCCAACACTTGCTATGTGGCCTCAGCTGGTAATTTAATCTTTTTGATCTTCATTTTTCTCCTCAGTAAAGTAGGGAATAATAATACCCACTTTGCAGATAGGATTGTGCTATGATGTGGATAAAAATGTGTCAGATGCCTGGCATATGGTATGTGAGCAAAACTGCTAGCTACTATTGTCATTTGAGCTTTATTTATCTTTAGCAAATTTGTTAATTTTTAGCTGAATTCATTATATGTTATAAGGGATCAAAGAATTAATGCATGCAAGGTCTTATGAGAAATGGATCCAATGATGTCTAAAATTTTGAACACAAATAGTTTTGCCAACTAATAGTTACTTTATTTCTGGCAGTAGTAAATAATAAAACGCAAGTTTAGAACAAGAATTTAGATATCTCCTTGAAGCCCCTTGTACTAGAAGTAGTTTTTATATTCCAGAGGATAGCTGTTTCCATTCACCATAAATGGTCTCCAGAATCAGGGTTTGGTTTTGTTTTCTCTCTGATGTCCAACAATTATGTTGGAGGATGCTCTTTGTGGTTTGATTATTGCCACAAATACGTACCACAGGGTTTCTAAGCAAAGATTTCACCAGTTCCTTTGAGGGTTTGTCCTAGATTAATATGGCAAAGGTTTTCTGGTGCCCTGTCAGATTTGAGCACCCTGGTTGCTTGCTTAAGAAATGCTGCTCTTTTGGGCTTCATAGTTGGCATTCACTGACTAGTGAGTGAGTCTAGTCTTCACTTACCGGTTTTCTGGAGCTAATTCCTCAAGGGATTTCACCAAACCATGTGGACAAATTGTAAGGAAATTAAAGCATGGACCTAAATTTTCTTTGAGTCCCAAAGGAAAACTAAGAACTTTGTTCCTTGCCCACGGAGCTAATGAACTTGTCCAGAGTCTCATTGCATTATGAAGAACAGCTTGTGTTTTATCTCTTGTGCCATCAGTCCTTAGGGCTGAATTGTCCTCCTGTGATGCTAACCAGGAAACAAATTCTGGAGGACTCCTGCCTTTTAAACAGAGCCCAGAGGTGTTTTGGAGCCATCAACTTTGGGAATCTTTCACTGCCCTTTGGAGGGTGTGCCTTGCCTGGGAGGTGTTATTAAACTCAAGGCTTTTGATTTGTAAAGTTTGCTCCTGTGAATTATCTTGGGGCGAGATAGGTGGTACAATTTCTTCCTTTTCAAGCCGAAGAAGGCTTGGTGAGTAAGAGAAGGGACCTGCCTAGAGCATCCTGAGGTGATTAGCAGGACTGTCTTGCTTCCTTGGTGAACTTGGCTAAGTCTCTTGAGGGAGCAGAGGCAGGATGGTCTCCCTTAAGGGAAGAACTTGGCGGTGGGCTCCTCCCTCCCTCCAGCCGGACGTTCCCTCTGAGGCTGCAGCTGTGAAGAGCCCTGGTGAGGGAGGTTCCGGAAGGGCTCCTGGCCCGACCTTGTAACGTGAGCCATGAGTGTCAGGAGGCAGCTGCCTAGAAAACAGCAACAGTCCTGTCTGCTCCTGAAGAGAGATGGGATGGTAGTTACAGCCTTTGGGGCTTGACAGGGCTTTGTCCAATTAAGCCAGCAGGAGCTCCAAAATACAGCATTAGAGCACTGATTTCTTCTCTGGAACCTCCATTTTTTTTTTTTTTTTGTCATCTCTTTTCCTCCCATTTCTTCCCTCCCTTGAACCAGGCGAGGAGGCATGAGGCCAGCTTAGCTATGTGTGTCCTCGCCATCTGCCAGGCCTCACTCCTCAGGCCGCAGCCTGGGCTTCAGGCAGTGCTTCCGCAGCTCTGCCCTGTGTCCCAGCTCTGCAAGCCGCTCTGTGGCACTGAGTGGCTGTCCTACCTGGGTGCTGACACGGTGCCCACAGGAAGGGATGAAGAAGAAGCGAACCCTGGCTCCTCCCTTGCTGCTGCCCTCTGGCTCCAGGCCTCCAGTTTCTTTCTCTTTTTTTTTTTTTTTTTTTTTTTTTTGAGACAGAGCCTCAAGCTGTCACCCTGGATAGAGTGCCCTGGCATCGCAGCTCACAGCAACCTCCAATTCCTGGGCTCAAGCGAGTCTCCTGCCTCCGCCTCCCAAGTAGCTGGGACTACAGGCGCCCGCCACAACGCCCGGCCATTTTTTGGTTGCAGCCATCATCGTTGTGTGGCGGGCCCAGGCTGGATTCGAACCGGCCAGCTCAGGTGTACGTGGCTGGCGCCTTAGCCCATTGAGCCACAGGCACCAAGCCACTTACTAAGTTTTTGTCATTAGCTTTTTAAGACTATAGACCCAAGTGTCAAAGACAATGCTTAATACAGTAGGTGACTAATCAGTACTAATTGGTGGTTATTTTCTCTGTGTTTTTTGTTTGTTTGTTTTGGTTTTGTTTTTTGAGACAGAGTCTTAACTCTGTTGCCTAGGCTAGCATGCCTAAGTATCAGCCTAGCTCATAGCAACCTCAAACTCCTGGGTTCAAGTGATCCTCCTGCCTTAGCCTCCCAACTAGCTGGAACTACTGGTGCCTGTTACAATTCCCAGCTAATTTTTTCATTCTTAGTAGAGACAGGATGGTTAGTCTGGAACTCCTGAACTCAAAGGATCCTCCAACTTTGGCCTCCCAGAGTGCTAAGATTATAGGTGTGAGCCATCAAGCCTGGCCCAAATGGTGATAATTTTCAAAAGACAATATGGTAAATGGAGGTCAGAGAAGATATAGGAAATGGTTAGGCTTTTGCAAAACAGAATCAAAATAAGTGGCTAGGAGGAAATAGACATGGATGTAGGCCATGTGCTATGTAGAAATCCTTTTCTGAGAACCAAGTGGTAGTAATAGTCATTCATATTTGTAGTTGAGAGTGGGAGGTAAGAGGGAGGAAAACCTTTTATTTCCTCATATTTAATATGACTTCATATTAAACACACTGACCACACTGGAGTGATAGAAATGTTAGCAAGTACATCTAGTATTAATGTAAACCTATGTCTGAGAACACAGATGACTCTTAACCCTTATTCTAAATTACTAATTCTCCACATACTCTAACCCTTTATAGCCTTTTCTCAATTATACAAGTGACCCTAAAATTCAATTGTAAATGATTATCTAAAATTGCCATCACGAATTATTTATGCTATGATCAAATTGTGTATGACATCTATTTTTTTAAATTACTGTACCATTGGAAATAAATCATTTTGTCGACAGAAAAGAAGCCATACTCTGTGAAAATAATTTAACGAGGGTTATTCTTTTTCTTTTTTTTTGAAACAGAGTCTCACTATGTCGCCCTCTATAGAGTGCTGTGGTGTCACAGCTCACAGCAATCTCAAACTCTTGGACTTAATTGATTCTCTTGCCTCAGCCTCCCAAGTATCTGGGACTTCAGGCGCCCAACACAATGCCTGGGTATTTTTTGGTGTTGTTGTTGTCATTGTTGTTTAGCTGGCCTGAGCCAGGCTCGAACTTGCCAGCTTCGATGCAAGTGGCTGACGCTGTAACTACTGTATTACAAGCACAGAGCCAGGAGGTTTATTTAGAGCCAAATTAGAGAGCCATGACCTGGAGCCATGCCAAAGAGGCCTTGAGCAAGTGGACTTGGGGTGGTGGGGTTACAATTTGGTTTTATACATTTTAGGGACATAGGGATTATAGGTAAGGTCATAAATCAATACATGGAAAACATACATTGAAAAAGGTGGGACATCTGGAGGTGGGAGTTTACAGGTTACAGGTAGGTTTAAAGAGTCTTCAGCTGACAATTGGCTGAAAGCGTTAGGTTCTTTCTACAATACCTGAGTCAGTGAAAAGCAACGCTTAAGATAAAGGGTCTGTTAATCAGGGACAAAGTACCGGACAGACTCAAGGGGTTTGTTATGTATATTGCAGACCTGTAGGTAGGTCTTGCATAGCCTGAGGCCTGTCAGTGAGTCACACAGGACATCTCAGGGACGTTGATGAGCATGTCCGATCTCCTTTCTTGTGGCTAGCAACTAAGTTTTAGGGATCCACTTGGCTAAGAGGCAGTCCAGTGAGTCAGTTGCTGAGGGGAAGCCATAAGATTTTTTTTTTTTTTTTAACAGAGACAGAGTCTCACTTTATCACCCTTGGTAGAGTGCCGGGGCATCACACAGCTCACAGCAACCTCCAACTCCTGGGCTTAGGAGATTCTCTTGCCTCAGCCTCCCAAGTAGCTGGGACTACAGGCGCCCACCACAATGCCCGGCTATTTTTCCGTTTTGCAGTTCGGCCGAGGCTAGGTTTGAACCCGCCACCTTCAGTATATGGGGCCGGTGCCCTACTTGATGAGCCACAGGCGCTGCCCCGATTTTTTTTTTTTTTTTTTTTTTTTGAGACAGAGCCTCAAGCTGTCACCCTGAATAGAGTGCCGTAGCATCGCAGCTCACAGCAACCTCCAATTCCTGGGCTCAAGCGAGTCTCTTGCCTCCACCTCCCAAGTAGCTGGGAATATAGGCACCCACCACAATGCCCAGCCATTTTTTGGTTGCAGCCATCATTGTTGTTTGGCGGGCCCAGGCTGGATTCGAACCCATCAGCTCAGGTGTACGTGGCTGGCGCCTTAGCCCGTTGAGCCACAGGCGCCCAGCCGAGCCATAAGATTTTATGGTTCACACTTCTTTGGACTCATGCACTGCGATTATTCATAAAGGAAGATTAATTTGGTGATGAGCATTTTACTAAATCTCTAGTCAGAATATGCAAAAGCCTCTAGGAAATTATCTACTAGATATGAACAAGGGACAATATGTTTTGGTACACAAAGTAACAAAGAAAAAGATTCCTAGACAACGTATGATTGAATTTAAGGAAATCATTCCTTCCAATATTATATGCTACATACTACACTATTCACTGGCGGATAATAGTAAATAAGTCAGTTTCCTGCCTTCATAGAGCTACGGATCTATTTAGGCTGTATTATATTTAGAATTTTGAGTTTGCTGTTGGTCACTAGTCTTTAAACTGTGCTTTGGAGATTGTCATATTGATACAGGATTCCACCACTCAGGGCTGGACAGGGATTCCCCCATTCTCTAGTCCCCGGTGAGCTCAGAAATCAGACCCCCATTTCCAGGCACAGACAGGCTACGTTTTCCAGGACACACCCTCTGGGCTCTAACAAGATCAGGAACAAAGAGAGCGTCAGCCCCCCCCCGCCCCCCCCCCCCCCCCGAGGGTGAAGGGTTCAAACCCACCCGGCCAAATTGCAACAAAACAATAGCCGGGCGTTGTGGTAAGCACCCATAGTCCCAGCTACTGGGGAGGCTGAGGCAAGAGAATCACCTAAGCCCAAGAGCTGGAGATTGCTGTGAGCTATGTGATGCCATGGCACTCTACCGAGGGCAATAGAGTAAGATTCTATCTCTACAAAAAAAAAAAAAAAAAAGCAGACTGAGATTTTTTGGGGGGTGGTTCCACCTTGAGTAGAAAGCACACATGCTAATTCCTTCCCTGAGACAAAATATGCCCCAGGGGAGGGACTGCATTCAACTTTGAAAGGATATTTTTTCACCTACCAAATCCTAGCCAAGATGTAATTCTCCAGACAATATATACCCCTAGACAAAGGAGACGTGAGAGGTTTCTGATTTGGGTTTTCCCCTTTGCCGGAGGCTCTGGTGCCTTTTTTTACTGCTTCTATATTCCCTTCTGTCTAATAAAATTCTACCTTACCACTGATCTGTGGTCTGTGAGCTTGAATCCCAGAGACCAAGGACCTATTGAAGAAGAAATTCTGGTATCACCATGTTCTCATTCATGTGTGGAAGCTAAAAAAGTTGATCTTATAGAAGTAAAAAGTAGAACACCCCATGAATATCTATAATTATTATTTGTGAATTTTAAAAATTCAATAAAATTGCAACTTAAAAAAAATTCTATTTTCCATACTAGCCTCCTGGCTTACCTTTAACCAGTGGTTTTAATAAGTATCAATGACTGTTGGCTCGGTGCCTGTGGCTCAACGGGCTAAGGCGCTAGCCACGTACACCTGAGCTGGCCGGTTCGAATCCAGCCCTCACCCACCAAACAACAATGACGCTGCAACCAAAAAATGGCCAGGCGTTGTGGCGGGCGCCTGTAGTCCCAGCTACTTGGGAGGCAGAGGCAAGAGACTCGCTTGAGCCCAGGAATTGGAGGTTGCTGTGAGCTGTGATGCTATGGCACTCTGCCCAGGGTGACAGCTTGAGGCTCTGTCTCAAAAATAAAATAATAATAAAAAAATAATAATAAGTACACACCAAAAAACAAAACAAGGCTCGGCGCCTGTGGCTCAATGGGCTAAGGCGCCAGCCAGGTACACTTGAGCTGATGGGTTCGAATCCAGCCTGGGCCCGCCAAACAACAATGACAGCTGCAACCAAAAAAATGGCCAGGCATTGTGGCGGGCGCCTGTAGTCCCAGCTACTTCGGAGGCGGGAGACTTGCTTGAGCCCAGGAGTTGGAGGTTGCTGGGAGCCATGATGCCACGGCACTCCATCCAGGGTGACAGCTTGAGGCTCTGTCTTAAAAAAAAAAAAAAAATGAAAAAAGTACACACCAGCTAAAAAGTGTTCTTATTACTCTCCACCTCTCAAATACGGAATTGGAAGTAGATCAAGCCTTTAGAAGTAGATCAGTTAACAATCAGTATAGAAGACGGAGGAACATGTATAATATTACAGGGATGCAATCAATTAAATCCAGACTGTGGGCTCGGCGCCTGTGGCTCAGTGGGCTAAGGCGCCAGCCACGTACACCTGAGCTGGCGTGTTCGAATCCAGCCCAGGCCCGCCAAACAACAATGACGGCTGCAACCAAAAAATGGCCTGGCGTTGTGGCGGGCACCTGTAGTCCCAGCTACTCGGGAGGCGGAGGCAGGAGACTCGCTTGAGCCCAGGAATTGGAGGTTGCTGTGAGCTGTGATGCCACGGCACTCTATCCAGGGTGACAGCTTGAGGCTCTGTCTAAAAAAAAAAAAAAAAAAA
>CAUYRH010039985.1:0-14133 GCA_963574655.1 Perodicticus potto | reverse complement strand
GTGGCATCACAGCTCACAGCAACCTCCAATTCCTGGGCTCAAGCGAGTCTCTTGCCTCTGCCTCCCAAGTAGCTGGGACTGCAGGCGCCCGCCACAACACCTGGCCATTTTTTGGTTGCAGCCGTCATTGTTGTTTGGCGGACCGGGCTGGACTCGAACCCGCCAGCTCAGGTGTACATGGCTGGCGCCTTAGCCCGTTGAGCCACAGGCGCCCAGCCATCCGTCAGTTTTTTTAAAGAGTTCCTTTTCACGATGAAATTATTGAATGAATTTATCTTCTCCATTTAAAAAATAGTGTTACTGAGTTAGGTTTTTATAGCATAAAAATGTTACTCAAGTCTGTTAATTTCTTATATATACATGGACACTTTTGTTTTTTATAACCATATATGTAAGTAATGAAATGTGATTGTGTTTTTGTTATTTATAATATTTGTAGTTAAAAGGAGCAATACATTTTCATTTTTAAGGTACTGAAAATAATACAGGTTGAGTATCCCTAATCTAAAAATACCCAGAACACTTCTGATCCCATGCATTTCAGATTAGGGATGCTCAATCTATATTAAGTATCTTTAATTCACTTCCTCTTATTTCATAAGGAAATACTCAGTGTTGAATTCCTAGCTTTATTTTCTTGGCAACAAGATTTGAAAGTCTGCTAAATATGACATTTTTCTTTTTTTCCACCTTCTCTTTGTCCCTCCCTCCCCTAGAGCATTCCGTGGTAAACACCTCTCTTTTATAGTTCGGTTTCCAAACCAGGGCAGACAGGTTGATGACTTGGAGGTATGGTCTCATACAAATGATACAATTGGTTCTGTACGACGATGTATTCTCAATCGTATTAAAGCCAACGTAGCCCATACAAAAATTGAGCTCTTTGTGGGCGGTGAGCTGATAGATCCTGCAGATGATAGAAAGTTGATTGGACAATTAAACTTAAAAGATAAATCGGTATGTATGTGTATAGTTACCATGTTTTTCAATAAATTCAAACCTGAGGCTATATTTTATTCATTCATTCATTCATGGAGCATTTCATATGTGTGGGGCTCTGTGTTAGGTGTTTAAGTTACAACACTAAATAAAACTGGGGTGACATTTAAAATACAGTAGAAGATAGGATTTCTAAAATCAAAACTAGTTAAGCAATTATATTATTAGACAATACTTTTAAAATATATTTTTAAAATGGCATATAGATTTGGGAGATTTTGTTCTGCGTTTTGTGTAAATATTTTCTCTTCTCTTTGATACTAACACAGTATATCATTTTTAGCTAATTACAGCCAAACTTACACAAATAAGTTCCAATATGCCTTCAAGCCCTGATAGTTCTTCTGATTCTTCAACTGGATCTCCTGGAAACCATGGTAATCATTACAGTGATGGTCCCAATCCAGAAGTGGAAAGCTGTTTGCCTGGAGTGGTGAGTAGATACAGTTTTGAACTACTGTATACAAGGCATTAAAGTCTTTTTTTTTTGTTTGTTTGTTTGTTTTTTTTTTTGAGACAGCCTCAAGCTGTCGCCCCGGGTAGAGTGCCATGGCCTCATAGCTCAGAGCAATCTCCAACTGCTGGGCTCAAGCGATTCTCCTGCCTTTGCCTCCCAAATAGCTGGGAGTGCAGCTGTCATTGTTGTTTGGTGGGCCAGGCTGGATTCGAACCCACCAGCTCAGGTATATGTGGCTGGCGCCTTAGCCTCTTGAGCCACAGGTGCCGAGCTGCCATTAAAGTCTTTTAACATAAAGAAGTATATAGTTCTTTTTGTCTTGAGGAGCTTATATTTCAGTGAGGGAAAATATCAAATAACTGTATAGTTAACAACTTCAGGAGGAATTCCTCTGAAAAGTAATTATAACTCAAAATTTAAAAAAAATGTTCCAATAGATATAATATTGTTATGTTTACATAGAATTAATCTACTATAGAGCTTAATTATAGCACTATTGGATATATAAATTTAGGAAAATGCAGTCATCCCTCTTTATAGGTGTAGGATTGATTCCGTGACCTCCATGTATACCCATTTTGCTTATACTCAAGTCCTTCTGTCAGCCCTGTGGAACACTCAGGTATACTAGGATTTCACCTCTCAGGAATATATTTTCAATCTGTATTTATTTATTTATTATTATTTTTATTTTTTTCTTACTGTGTCACCCTCGGATGAACGCTGTGGCGTCACAGCTCACAGCAACCTCAAACTCTTGGGCTCAAGCGATTCTCTTGTCTCAGCCACCACAATGCCCAGCTATTTTTTCTAGCTGTTGTCATTATTATAGTGGACCGGGGTCAGTTTCAAACCCACCAGCCTCAGTATATGTGGCTGGTACAGTAACTACTATACTACGGGAGCCGAGCATTCAATCTGTATTTAGTTGGAGAAAAAATTATGTATAAGTAGACCTGCATAGTTCCAACGCATGTTCTTCAAGGGTCCGCTAAATCACTGTTCTTTTGTAGTTATACCTCAAGTGGATCATCTTTTAGAATTACTTATGTGGCTTGGCATGGTGGCTCATGCCTATTATCCTAACATTCTTAGGAGGCGGAAGCAGGTGAATTGCCTGGGCTCAGGAGTTGAAGATGAGCCTGAGCAAGAGCAAGACCTTGTCTCTACTAAAAATAGGACAAATTAGCCTGACCTTGTGGCAGGCACCTTGTAGTCCCAGCTACCTGGGAGGATAAGGCAAGAGGATCTCTTGAGCCCAAGTGCTTGAGATTTTTTGAGAGGACGGAGTAACTTACAAGTAATTGTTTTGTGTATTTTATATTCTAGATAATGTCACTGCATCCCAGATACATCTCTTTCCTTTGGCAAGTTGCAGACTTAGGTAGCAGCCTAAATATGCCACCTCTTAGAGATGGAGCAAGAGTACTTATGAAACTTATGCCACCAGGTAAGAATGTTAAAATGATGATAAATTATGTGCTAGGCAATAAAAGCGTATACTGGCAAATTCTATTTCTGAATGGACCATGCTTTGTGGTATAGACTACAGCAAGGGTTGCTAAACTATAGTCTGTAGGTCAAATCTAGCCTACTGCCTGTTTTTGTACAACTCCAGAGGTAGAGATGATTTCTATGTTTAAAAAAATTTTTTTTTAATTAAAAAGATTTTGTGACATAAGATAATTATCTGAAGCTTAAAATTTAGTGTCCATAATCAAAGTTTTATTGGTATGCAGCAGCTACACTCATTTGCTTACATACTGTCTATGGCTGCTTTTGTCTTAAAACAACAAAGCTCAATAGTGACAGAGACTATATGGCCTGCAAGCCTAAAATACTTAATCTCTTCCTTTATAGAGCAAGTTTACCTACACCTGTAGGGTGTAGGACTACAGTATGGGTCATATGTCATCCACACCATTGTTCCTTTTTTATTCCTTAGAAACAACCACTTTCTTTTAGCTTTTATTCTTGTATGTATATGTGCCATTTTATCTGTAAATAATATCCTCCTATAGCGATTACCTTTAGATATATACAGATTTTCTACTGTGTAGATGAAAACTTAACTTTTACACTTAGAGATCATGCGTTGTCTTTCTGTGCCTCACGTATTTCACTTAAATGTCTTCGAGGTTTATCCATGTTGTTGCAAATGACAGGTGCATTCATTTTATAGATGAATAGTATTTGTTGTATATGCTTACCACATTTTCTTTATCCATTTGTCTGATAACACTTAGATTGATTCCATTCTTGGATAAATACACAGTGCAGATATCTCTTCAAAATACTGATTTTACTACCTTTGGATAAATATGCAGAAGTGGGATTGCTGGATCATATAGTAATTTTATTTTTAGTTTTTTAAGAGTCTTTATACTGTTCATCAGAAAGGTTGTACCAACTTACATTCCCACCAGTGGGGTATAAGGGTTCCCTTTTTCACATCCATACTAGCATTTTTTTTTTTTTTTTTTTTTTTTGAGACAGAGTATCACTTTATCACCCTCAGTAGAGTGCCATGGTGTCACAGCTTACAGCAACTTCCAACTCCTGGGCTCAGGCAATTCTCTTGCCTCAGCCTCCCGAGTAACTGGGACTGCAGGTGCCCACTACAACACCTGGCCATGTTTTTGTTGCAGTTTGGCCGGAGCCGGGTTTGAACCCACTACTCTCTGTATATGGGGCTGGCACCCTACCCACTGAGCCACATTTGTTATTTTTTTCTTTTTGGTAATAACCATTCTGATCATGGTAAGGTAATATCTCATTATGGTTTTGATTTGTATTTCCTTGATGATTAGGGATGTTGAGCATTTTTTTCATATACCTGTTGGCCATTTGTATGTCTTCTCTTGAGAAATGTCCATTCCAATCCTTTGCTTAATTTTAAATTAGATTATTTGCTTTTTTGCTGTTGAGTTCCTTAGATATTAACCCCTTGTGTGATGCATAGTTCACAAATATTTTCTCCCGTTCTGTATGTTGTCTCTTCATTCTGAAGATTGTTTGCTTTGCTGTCCAGAAGCTCTTTAGTTTGATGTAATCCTTTTTTATCTGTTTGCTTTTTGTTGTCTATGCTTTTGAGTTCTTATCCAAAAAGTCATTGCTCAGTACTTGGAAATCTTTAATCCATTTCGAGTTGATTCTTTTATTGTATATTTAGTTTCATTCTTTTACATGTGGGTATTCAGTTTTCCCAGGACCGTTTTTATTAAAGAAACTGTCCTTCGCTCAATGTGTGTTCCCGGCACCTTTACTGAAAATTAGGTGGTTGTAAGTGTATGAATATATTTCTGGATTCTCTGTTTCATTCCTTTGGTTGCATGTCTGTTTTTATGCCACTATCATGCTGATTGAATTACTATAGCTTTGTAGTAAATTTTGAAGTTAGGGACTGTGATGCCTTTGGTTTTGTTCTTTTTGCTCAAGATTGTTTTGGCTATCCTAGGGCCTTTTGGGGTCCGTTTGAATTTTAGGATTATTTTTTCTATTTCTGCAAAGGAGGTAATTAGTATTTTGGTAGGGATTGCATTGAATATGTAGATTGCTTTGGGTAGTATGAACATTTTAATAATCTTCCAGTCCATGAACATGGAACATGTTTCCATTTATTTATGCCTCCTTTAATTTCATCGGTGTTTTATAGTTTTCATTGTAGAGACTTTTCCCCTCCTTGGTTAAATTTATTCCTAGGTGTTTTTTGGTGTGTAGGGGTAGCTGTTGTAAATGGGATTGCTTGATTGCTTTCTTGATTTTTTTTTTCTTCCAGATAATTTGCTATAGCTGTAGAAATGCTATTGAGTATATTGATTTTGTATCCTGTGACGAGCAAACAGGGGTTCATATTTGTACCAATCCAGCTTCCTAGTCTTCTTCCATATTTATATTATATTTAGATATTTCCATATTTATATATTTAGATATTCCATATTTATATTTCTACAGCATTGAGAAATAAATCTGCTTCCCAGCTTCATAAATCTACTGTGTGGGGGTGGGGGTGGTGGAAACTTGCTTCTTTATCAGATTTTAACCCCTCCTGAGGTGGCCTGCATCTATAAATGCTTACCAAAGAGTTCTCTTAGGCTACATGTTAAATATACAAACACTAACAAAAGTTGGTAAGCAAAGGTCCAGTGATGTCTGCCACCACAAATAAGCATTCATAGCCAGCCCCAGGCTGTGGTTAAATACCCCTATTTGGCTTTTCTGAATTTATAGGTACCTACTTCCCTTTCCCTTTTCCCCCACAAGTACTTCCTGGTTCAACTACTTAACTATGTCTTTTATCCCCTTTACACCTTTAATAATTGGTTCACATTCTCTAGTATTCTTCCTTTTCTGATTTTATGTCCTTTTGAGTCTAGATATTTTTATATTTATTTACATTTTAGTGGGGTTTGAGAATGTATTGCTGATAAATACAGTTAAGGACACCATATTTAATTGGCCCCAGATAATTTTCAAAGCAGTCTCATGCTTTCATTATTATCACCTTTTTTTTTTTTTTTTTTTTTTGATACTCTCCAATATATATTACCACCTTTTTCTAAAGTAAACACCTTCTTGGCCTGCTTATCTTACTTTCTGATTCCTGTAGAACAAAATTAGTTCACATAATTCTTATCTAGGGCTTCTCAAAGATTTTGTTTAATCCTTACCCGTTATGTTGTTTAAAATTTGTATTGTGTCATTTACTAGGATCTCAGTAATAGTTTTTGCTCTATGTTTACAGATTCAACCTCACAACAAATTTTATTTTATTTATTTATTTTTTTTGAGACAGAGCCTCAAGCTGTCACCCTAGATAGAGTGCTGTGGCATCACAGCTCACAGCAACCTCCAATTCCTGGGCTCAAGCGAGTCTCCTGACTCCACCTCCCAAGTAGCTGGCACTACAGGCGCCTGCCGCAACGCCTGGCTATTTTCTGGTTACAGTCGTCATTGTTGTTTGGCGGGCCCAGGCTGGATTCGAACCCGCCAGCTCAGGTGTACGTGGCTGGTACCTTAGCCCATTGAGCCACAGACGCCGAGCCTCACAACAAATTTTAAAACACATAACTGAATCCTTAATCTGGGGGTTTCAGCTTAATGCCATCAGAAGTTGACAGCTCTTAACCAGGCTGTTCAGATAGGAAACTTTGAGAAAGTGCTTTTCATATTTTACATAATAAAAGTATAGCACCTCAATTTGAAACAGCCAACTTTGGAGGGAAAACAAAAACAGTATCTGTTACAATAGAGAAGGCATAGGCTTTGGACTCACATGGACTTGAGTTCAAATCTTGCTCCTTTTAGTTTCTTCTCTGTGGCCTTATAAGTTTTCTAAGTTTTTCAGAGCTTGTCTATAGAACTGGGCTAACAGTAACTTTTTCTTACAGTTATGGGGATCAAATGAGGAGATATATGGCCTGGCCATATATATACATAAAATCCCTGGCCTAGTGACTGACACTTAGAATTGAACAAACATTAACCCCCTCTGTCACTGTCATCGTTATAGTAGATGCATATACATCCACTCTTGCATAAGAAAGGAAGCATGAGCTCTGAGAAAAGGAAACGCTTATAAATTCTGTTTCTAGCTGTGTAACATTTGGGTAATTGCTTAGTGTGTGCATTATTTGGGGGGGAATAGAATCAGTAGCTTCCTTTCTAGTCATCAACTTTACTTCAATTCATTCTGTGGTCTTTTCTTTCTCTTTCTCTTTTTTAATTAAGTCATAGACACATTGATCATGAATACTGTGGTCTTTTCTGTAGATAATTTCCTTAATAACTTAGACTATAGAGCTCTTGTGTTCTTTCTCTGCACATGTCAAGGAAACAGATTTTTCATACTGAATGGGTAAAATGTATACTGCTTTACTGAGCAGAATGAGTTGCTTTTCCTCTTAAGCACTTCCTTTTTTTTTTTTTTTTTTGGAGACAGTCTCAAGCTGTTGTCCCGGGTGGAGTGCTGTGGCATCACAGCTCCCAGCAACCTCAAACTCTTAGGTTCAAGCAATCCTCTTGCCTCAGCCTCCCAAGCAGCTGGGACTACAAGTGCCTGCCACAATGCCCGGCTATTTTTTTTCTTGTTGCAGTTGTCATTGTTGTTTTAGCTGGCCTAGGCCTGGTTCAAACTCGCTGGTCTCAGTGTATGTGGCCAGTGGCATACCCACGGAGCTACAGGTGCCACCTAAGCACTTCCTTTTTTATAGGAGTTTGGTGTAACTAATACCTTTAAATATACTCAAGTCTGTAAGGTCTTTGTGTTGATTAGCTCACCTTTACCTCACAACATCACTATGAGGGTATTACAAATTTCATCTATATTTTAAAGATGAAGTAACTGAGGTACAAATTATTCCTAAATGGCAGTTCTAGTATTCAAATGTTTTGTTTGAATATTAGACATGTACTATTAACAAATGTGTCTATTTCTGCTCATAGTTTTCTGTACTGTTATATAATACGTTGATATAATTGCTTAGGTTTAGTTATCTTTCTAATTTTTTTTTTTTTTTTTTTTTTTTTTTGGATACAGAGCCTCAAGCTGTCACCCTGGATAGAGTGCTGTGGCATCACAGCTCACAGCAACCTCCAATTCCTGGGCTTAAGCGAGTCTCCTGCAGGCGCCCGCCACAATGCCCGGCCATTTTTTGGTTGCAGCTGTCGTTGTTTGGCGGGCCCGGGCTGGACTCGAACCCGCCAGCTCAGGTGTACATGGCTGGCGCCTTAGCCCGTTGAGCCAAAGGCGCCGAGCCATAGTTATCTTTCTAAAAGCCTAGAAAGAAGTAAATTAAAATTGTAACTATTTCTAGATGACAGGATTATGAGTGGCTTAAATTTTTCGATGTCGTTCATATTATATAAAATGGGGGCCTAAAATCATGTAGGTTCACAAATGCAAGTGCTAATTCAAACTCCTAAAATGAAGTAATCCAACATCATTAAATGATTTACTTAGAATTTGTGGATTTTTTTTTTTTATTTTGAGACAGTGTCTTACTTTGTCACCCTTAGTAGAGTGCTATGGCGTCACAAATCACAGTAACCTCAAACTCTTGGGCTTAAACGATTCTCTTGCCTCAGCCTCCCAAGTAGCTGGGACTACAGGCGCCTGGCTATCTTTTATTTCAGTTGTCATTGTGGTTTATCTGGTCCAGGCTGGTGCCATACTCACTGTGCCGCGGGTGCTGAGCCTATTTCCAAATTTCTTTTTTTTTTTTTTTTTGAGACAGAGCCTCAAGTTGTCACCCTGGATAGAGTACTGTGGCATCACGGCTCACAGCAACCTCCAACTCCTGGACTTGAGCGAGTCTCCTGCCTCGGCCTCCCAAGTAGCTGGGACTACAGGCGCCGAGCCCCTATTTCCAAATTTCTTATGCTTCTGGGATTTTTCATTTATAATGAAATACATTAAGATTTAACTGCTAGGATCTTTAGTATAAGGGGGGGAGGAAAAAAACTAAATGCTCAATAATAGTGATTAAGCTGGTAAAATGACATTATAGTTTTAATCATGAATATAAATGCAGTAGGAGATGAATATTTAATCACATGAGAAGTTATTCACAAATATTTTATTAGAAAAGTTTGCTCTTTTAGTTAGTTGTATCCCTTTAGGATAGGGAGAACTAACAATCATAGCACAAATGAAGAATTCTTGGTAAGATACGGCAGTTATTTCCATGCTTATAAAAATTAGTTTACCCTAAGAAGAATATAATAATTTTCATTATTGTAGAAATGAAAAGATAATTAAAATAATTTCATTCTTCAAAAGAAGCTTTTACTTTAAAACAATTTTATTAAGTGGTTTTTTTAATCATACGACAGTTACCTTAGAAATAACTTGGTTATCAAAGTACTTTCTAATGTTGATTCACTAGTCTAAAATCTAAGTGTTTGGTAAATAATGCTTAATTGTATTGTGGGTTTTTTTTTTTTACTGTAATTTTTAACTGCAATTTAAGGGAAACTCATATCTTAATATAATGACAAAAAAAAATGAAAGCTCTATTTGCTTTGAAGGGAACATTAAACATTTTTTTCTTTCTTTCTTTTTTTTTATGTTTTCTTTTTAGGGTTCATTTTCTTAGGTACCACTGAGTCTCTTTCATCGAAGCATGTTGTCATAGTGTTATAGGGGGTAAACAATAGAGAAGTTGGAGAGAAGAGAAGAGCTTGTAATTTTTGTTACTTTTTTTTGTTGTGTATTTTCCTTTACTTTTTTCAGTCCCCAGTGGCTGAGGAGGGCACGTTGTTTGAGGTCTTTGAGTAGCAGATTGTTCCCTTTGTGTTCAGATTGACCAGTTATAGAGCCCTGGTTGTTTTTTGTGCTTTCTTTTCTTAATCTAGGTCTGATTATGCTTTATGAAGTTTGAGCCTATACCCCAACTGAATAGATTGTTATTCCATATTAAAATGGTCTTCAAAATATCAAGTGTGATATTATGAGCACATGACTTGTTTTGTTCAGACTGTTTCTCCTTTTCTTACAGATAGCACAACAATAGAAAAATTAAGAGCTATTTGTTTAGACCATGCCAAACTTGGAGAAAGCAGCCTTAGTCCATCTCTTGACTCACTTTTCTTTGGTCCTTCAGCTTCACAAGTGCTATACCTAACAGAGGTTGGTTTTTTCTTCTTGAATTTATTACATGTTCTTTATTTATTTATTTATTTTTGTATTTTCAGCTGGCTTTTACTTTCATTTTCCTTGTTTTTTTTTTTTTTTGTTTTTGTTTTTTTTTTTTTTTTTTTTTCCATTGTCCTTCCTCGTAACGATGCACGGGCCGGTCGGTGTTGGTTCATTTCCTGGTGGTAGAGACTGGGTCTTTTCTCTGGCTCACTCTTGCTCTCGAACCGTGAGCACTGGAAATCCACCCGCCTCGGCCTCCCACAGCGCTGGGATTACAGACGTGCGCCACCACGCCCGGCCTATTACACGTTCTTTAAACTTAACCTTTTATATGGTAATGCAAGAACATGTATAAGTTGTAATATTTTTGAAATAGTCGAGAATTTTTTAGTAACATAATAGGATAAATTAAAAGTTAATTATTTTTTTAAAAACCTTTTAATACATTCCCCCTACTTCTCTCTTCTTTTTTTTTTCCAGGTAGTTTATGCCTTGTTAATGCCTGCTGGTGCACCTTTGGCTGATGATTCCCCGGATTTTCAGTTTCACTTCTTGAAAAGTGGTGGCCTGCCCCTTGTCTTGAGTATGCTAACCAGAAATAACTTCCTACCAAATGCAGATATGGAAACTCGAAGGGGTGCCTACCTCAATGCTCTTAAAATAGCCAAATTATTGCTAACTGCTATTGGCTATGGCCACGTTAGAGCTGTGGCAGAAGCTTGTCAGCCAGGTGCAGAAGGTGTGAATCCCATGACATCGGTAATACAGACTTTTTAAAAATCTTTCTGTAGTAGTAGATAGCAATTTTTAAAGTAAAAATTCTTAGGAACTTTTAAGTGTGAAGCTCAAAGTTGACTCAAAATGTTGAAAGTTACCCCATTTTTGCTTTGCCAGTTGCATTTATGTCTTTATTGGTCATTCAGGTATGGCAAAGGAAATAATCCTTTTAAAATGTAGACATACTGGATGTTTGTCTTGTATCTGGTTAAAGGAAACAAACTAATTTTTTAAAATAAAAAGTTGAAAGTACCTTATTCAGAGGTTTTCTTCTATCAAATTATATGAAAAGTACAAATGTTCTTCACGTCTATGCTCCTAATATAAGGGTGCAGTTCTTCTTTGCCCCCTCAAATCTTGTTTGACTTTCAGTTATTTTAACCTACAGAAAGGCAGATGTGGCTCATGCCTATTGCAGCACTTTGAGAGGCCAACGCAAGAATGAATCACTTGAACTTATGAGTTAAAGGTTACAGTGAGCCGTGATTACACCACTGCACTGTAGCCTGGTGACAGAGCAAGATCCCATCTCTTTTAAAAACAAAACAAAACTTTTAACGAAAACCCCATGTGAATCTCTTATTAATTGTGCCTGGCAGATATATAAAGACACAGGTAGTAGTGAGAGATGTAATTGATTTAACCTGTTGTCAGTTTCCCTTCCCACCTTGGGCTTAAACCCCACTTCTGAGCTTATTCTGACTTTTTTGTTGCCCTGGTAGCATACTTTATTCCACGTCACCAAAAGTTTGACAGAGGTTTGTGAGAAGTCAAAGTATGCGTTTTATTCTGTTTAAAATTTTAGGTTTTTTTTGAGACCAGAGTCTGACTGTGTCGCCCTTGGTAGCGTGCCATGGCATCACAGCTCACTGCAACCTCAAACTCTTGGGCTTAAGCGATTCTCTTGCCTCAGCCTCCCAGTAGCTGGAACTACAGGCACCTGCCACGACACCCAGCTATTTTTTTGTTGTAGTTGTCATTGTTGTTTGGTAGGCCTGCGCTGGGTTCGAACACACCAGCCCTGCTGTATGTGGCTGGCACCCTAGCCTCTGAGGTACAGGTGCTGAGCCAGCCAATTTTTTTTTTAAATTTTATGTAAAGTTAGGGTCTTCCTTTTGCTCAAGCTGGTCTTGAACTACTAACCTCAAGCAGTCCTGCCTTGGTCTCCCAGAGTGCTAGGATTAGAGGCATGAGCCACTGCATCCAACCCAGGTCCCATCTTTGTTAGGATAAAAAACAGTCTTGTTAGGGTAAAAACTGATTTTTAGCATGATCCCTGATACGGATGCTTAATTATATAGAAAACAATTACATGCTTCCCTTTTTACCTTTCTCCAACATTTGAGAATGTGACAGTGGATGTAAAGCTATGTAATAGCTTATATTCTCAAGGAGCTCACAGTAGGGAGTTAAACACATTGTTGGTAATGTAGAAATATCTTGTAGATATACTTTCAATTCATAAATAGGGGCTTACAACTTGAAGGCAGTCAGAATTGCCTGTCTTTTGGCTACTTAATAAAATTAATCTTTTTTTAATGGATTTAAAAACTTGTTATGCCATTAAGTCAAAACTCTGATACCTTTTATATATTAGCCCTCTTCCTGTGTTTTCAACTTTCTTAATTTTTTTTTTTTTCCAAAGCAGAATTGGGTGACAATGGGGGAGTATAAGCGGGTCTGTGCATAGTAAGATGTGCAATACTTCACTGGATCTCTTGATGATGCTGGAACCAGTATGTTCAGTTTGTTACTATCTCCTGAAAGTTAAGCTGAATCCCAGGTGTAGAGACCCGAGTTGGGTTGATCTAGACGGGGGTTTGCCAAGAGATCTGTGGCACTACAAAGTTAGGACGCCTACCTTGTTGACAGAGCTTTTTAAGTGTGGGTTGCCACAGGTTTTACAGTATATATGTGAAAGGAGATCAGAATGAGGCAGTAGTGATAGATGAGGAACAAATTGTTAGGTTTGGATATATACAAATTATTTACTTCAAATAAAATGGATAACTTTTTTCAGGTCAACCAAGTTACTCATGATCAAGCAGTGGTGCTACAAAATGCCCTTCAGAGCATTCCTAATCCCTCATCTGAGTGCATGCTTAGAAATGTGTCGGTTCGTCTTGCTCAGCAGATATCTGATGAGGTTAGTGTTATATATGTTATATGTAACTTATAAATACAACACTCTTTCCAAGTTTACAGATGCAGTGCATTTTTATAGGTACATAGGTATGTGAAAGCACTGCCACAGTCAAGACACGGAATATTTCTGTTATTCTTTCATTTTGCCCCTTTGTAGTCTACTCTTCCCTCTACTCCTGGCTCCAGGTAACCAATGATCTTTTTGTCTACTCCCCTTAGAGTATTTTCATTTTCTAGAATGTTATACAGATGGATTATACAGTGTGTATTCTTTTGCATCAGGCTTAATTGACGAAGAATAATGACTTTGAGAATTATCTATGCTGCATGGATCACAGATCAGTCCTCTTTATTTCTGAGCATTATCCTATTATGACTGTTACACATTTTGTATATCCGTAATACTTGGCGTAGGACAGTTGGTTTCTTTCCCTTTTTTGATTGTAAATAAAGCTGCTGTGAACATTTTGTGCAACTGTTTGTACAGAGATAAGTTTTCATTTCTCTTGAATAAGAAACCAGGAGTAGAATTCTTGTCGTCTTTGTAGTCTTATAATTGTGCAGGGCCAAGTACCAACTTGGAGAGCATACATTTTAGTATTGCTCTTTAAAAAAAAATATGAAGACGACTTGGAAATCTAAAGACAACAGTACTACTTCATGGCAATTCCTGCTGCCCTTACAAACAGAAAAAAAAGTTTTTCTAATGATTATTCCACTCTCATATTCTCTCAACAGTTTTTAATTACTCATTATCTTGCAGGCTTCAAGATATATGCCTGATATTTGTGTAATTAGAGCTATACAAAAAATTATCTGGGCATCAGGATGTGGGACATTACAGCTAGTATTTAGCTCAAATGAAGAAATCAGTAGAATTTATGAGAAGGTAAGAACTATCACAGAAATACATTCCTTGTATATAAATATTGCTTAGCTGTATGTGTAGCTGAATTTTTAGTATGTTTGCTCTCTTTCGAAATCTGGTCACTTAAATCTTAAAAGTTGACAATTACCTGATAGTTATATTTGAGAATATAATAAAATTTTACTTTCAAATAAAGTACTTAGGAATCCTACCACGAGGCTGCTTTTTTTTTGCAGTTTTTGGCCAGGG
>CAUYRH010039984.1:0-14317 GCA_963574655.1 Perodicticus potto | reverse complement strand
AGTTACTCTAATACAAAAATCAAAGAAACTCACTTTCGGTTCCCCTACTACTATCCTGTCCCCTCATTCTCTATCTGATCTTTTAACCTACAAAAATCTTCAAACCCTACCATCATGCCATATTCTTACTCTTCCAACCTGTCTCTTATCTAACCCATCATTATTTTTTAATACATATCCCACACTAAATCCTACATCCCTCTTACCTACTCCCTCTGACTTGTTATACACTCATGACTACCTTCAAACACTAGACACTTTTCTAGTGCTACAAAAAACTATTCTTCATAAATAAACTACATTCTACTCCAAGCCATAAGACTTTCCTGAACACCACTTCTAAACTGCCACTGCTTACATCCTCCCAATGAAAAATCATAATCACCCTCTAGTTGGCCAATTAAAAAAACTATGTGCCCTTCTCAGCAGGAAGAAGCTATAGAAGAGAGAACTCTACGTCCCCTATCCCAAGGCCAACCTTCTATTTTTAAAATATCAAGAAGGAAGGAATGTTAGATATTTGCAAAACTTCATCTCCCTTTCCCAATTATCACTGAAAAGCTCAAACTCATGGCCCACCCCCTACGGCTCTTTGCGACAGAGCTGTAACACCTTATTGGCTATTCTACCATCCCGTCACCTCCCCTAACTGAGTCTATATCAGGTACCCCTATCTTTTACTCTCTCTCTTTTCTCCCCCTTTCTCCCCCGTGTGTCTCGTGTCTCTGTTTCTGTCTCTCTCTCTCTCCCTCCCTCCTCCTCTCTCTACCTTTTCTCCTCTCCTCTCTTCCCCCGTCTCTCTCTCCCTTCCTCCTTAATGCTGCTCTGCAGCTTCCCCGCCAATAAAGACCTTTCCTACAAGACTTGGTGTTCTGCGAGGTTTATGCCGGTCAAGTGCCCCCCTTTCAACCACACTTTCCCAAACGTCAACTCAGTCTCTTTCCTCAGTATTACATTACTCCTTCCATTACTTCAGGGTAAGAGCCATGAAATTAGTTCAGCTTCTCTCTGTTTATTGGGACACATGATTTCCAAACACAGAATCTGGTGTTCTTCTAACCTGGCCTTGGAAAATTTTGCAATTTTGTTCTCAACAGAGTTTTATCTATCTCTCACTCTTCAGAAAACCTCCAGGACACAAAAAGATCTCTATCAGTTCCTCACAACATTTCAGTAAACACAACAGCATTTCCAGGACAATTTCCATCTACTTATTATTATTATTATTATTATTATTATTATTATTATTATTATTATTTTGAGACGGAGTCTCAGTCTGTGCCCTGGGTAGAGTTTCCTTGGTGTCAGACTTTTGGGCCCAGGCAATCCCCTTGCCTCAGCCTTCTAAGTAGCAGGGACCACAGGTACCTACCACAACACCTGGCTATTTTTTCTATTTTTTAGTAGCAATGAGGTCTCACTATTGATCAGGCTAGTCTTTGAACTCCTGGGCTCAAGCAATCTACCCACCTCAGCCTCTCAGAGTGCTAGGATCATAGGTGTGAGCCACTGTACCTGGCCTCCATCTACCATTAAAACATTACTTCATTACAACCAATCTCCTATATAACACAACATCCAATCTGGAAAAATATGCAAATGTATATTTTCACCCAGGAAAATTTTATGGTTTTATCCAAGATGGGCCAAAAGTACAACAGAAAACATGTAACCACTGACAGAAATAAAAACTTGCTTGCTAAACTTCATATCCAATGGTTGTCACAGTGGCATCTCTACTTTCAGGGAATTCTTTCTAGGTAGCTCCTAATTTTTAATCAAAGATTTCCCATAGCTGGGCGTTGTGGCTGGCGCCTGTAGTTCCAGCTACTCGGGAGGCTGAGGCAAGAGAATCACCTAAGCCCAAGAGCTGGAGGTTGCTGTGAGCTGTGATGCTACAGTACTCTACTGAGATTCTGTCTCTAAACAAACAAACAAAGGTTTCCTATAATGTTCTGAATAAAAAGTAACAAATTATCCTCAGCATTGGATACATTCATTCAACAAATATTCACTAATCACTTGGTGCAAGGAACACAGTACAAATGAGTCACTGGATATAGAAAGTAGAACAAAGCAAATGTATTTTGGGTTCTCATGGATTTTAAGAATAGTAGATGCAACTCAGGAAAGAGTTACACATGCTAATCTTCACATCTTGTTAGAAATTATCCAAGCCAGGCCAGGTGGCTCAGGGCTGTAATTCTAACACTCTAGGAGGCTGAGTCTAAGCAGGTTGATTACTTGAGTTTAGGAGTCCACGTCTCTAATAAAAAAATAGAAAAAGAACTATTTGGACGTTGTGGAGGGTGCCTATAGTCTCAGCTACTTGGGAAGCTGAGGCAAGAAGATCTCTTGAGCCCAAGAATTTGAGTTTTCCGTGAGTTATGATGCCAGAACACTCTATTCTGGGTTACAGAGTGATATCCTGTCACAAAAATTAAAAAAAAAGAAGTCATCCAGTAATTTTTACCATCTGTGGGCAAAAGTAAAGAGTTAATAAAAATTGACAATTTACTAGGCTCTGTAGTAAGTTCTTGATATGTATAATTTAACTTTCCCAACAATGTCTGTTTGACAGATGAAGCACAGAGACCTGGATATGTAATTGACCCAAACAAAGTCACAAATCAAGTAAGCAACAGACTGGATTTGAAGCTGACTTATCTGATACCACAGCTCATTCTTCTAACCTGCATCCTTCTAGCCAATATCATTAATGGAACAATCTGTAGGAAGAGTTGTTAACTGTGAGACAGAACCCAAGAATCACTAGCATTCCTTAAAAGACAAATATTAGGTATGAATTTATAATTTGAACTTTTAGAGCTATATATTTGTCTTAGTCTGTGTTGCTCTAAAGCAGCGGTTCTCAACCTGTGGGTTGCAACCCACAGGAACTGCATGAAAGGGATGCAGCATTAGAAAGGTTGAGAACCACTGCTCTAAAGGAATACCTAAGGCTGGTAATATAAAAAGAAAGGGGGTTTATTAGACTCATAGTTCTGTAGGCTGTACAAGAAGCATAAGGCCAGCATTTGCTGAGCTTCAAGCTGTTTCCATTCATGACATGGTGAGGGAAAAGGAGGGGGAGAAAAAGAAGAGAGAGAAAGAGAGAGGTGCTAGGCTCTTTTTAACAACCAACTCTTGTGAGAAATAATGGACTGAGAACTCATTTATTATCACAAGGATGGCACCAAGACATTCAGGAGAATCTGCCTCCATGAGCTGAACACCTCCTAGTAGGCCCCACCTCCAACATCAGGGATCATAAGGTATGGAAGGCCAAATAACCAAACTATACCAATATCAAAGTATCTATCTCTAAAAGTATATATATAATTTTTTTTGTTTGAGGCAGAGTCTCGCTCTGTTGCCCAGACTAGAGTGCCATGGCCTTAGCCTAGTTCACAGCAGCCTCCAACTCCTGGGTTCAAGTGATTCTGATCCTCCTTCTTCAGCCTCCTAAGTAGCTGGGACTACAAACATGCACCAAAACATCTGGCTATTTTTTTCTATTTTTAATAGAGTGGGATCTCACTCTTGTTTAGGTTGGTCTTGAACTCCTGAGCTCAAGGGATCCTCATGCCTCAACCTCCCAGAGTGCTAGGATTGCAGGCATGAACCACTGTGCCATGTAATTTTATATATATTTCCAAAACTTCAAACTACGCATATCCTCTTTTTATATTCAGTGCCTCATGTCATTTAGTAGGGTAGGCAATTATACAGGAGTTTGGGGCCAAAACAAAAGGTAGTGAGCATTGTCTGACCTATCTTGCCTCAGTGCTGAATATAATGCTTTTGGTTCCTTTATCATAACCAACAGCTACTAAATACTTTTTTGTAGTAATGCCATCTCTATTTTCTAACTGTGATAATTTTTATTAAAAATAAATGATTTCAAGTTGGAGAAAGGAATCTTTTCACTCAAGATGACTTTCAGCTTTCAGTCTCAAGTTTAGTTGTTTCACACACTCCTTGCTTATTTCTAATATTTTTTGGAACATTCACACCAAAAGGTAGATGACTTTGAGACTAATTTCTTAATGTTATGTACTTAACTTCTGAGTTCTAAGAAGATATTTTTAGAGGTGGTTTGGAAGGTTTGGAAAGGAAAGCAGGGAATAGAAATGCTCCTTTTCTCTTATGACTGTGGTATCAAAACCACCATGTAAAGTTACATAACATGGCCAAGCTCTGACAACTGGACTTCTCTATGAAGATTTACTTTACACATCATTTTGAAAACACAGTGTTCAGGAAGAATCCCTCCTTTAAAAAATTAAAAATTTTAAACAAGCTGGTATGTTTCAAAAATGATGTTGATATTGTTTGGAGTCCAGAGAAAATATTTTCTGTGTAGTACAGGTCAACATAACAAAGAGGCTTTTTAATTCTTCAGTATAAAACATTTCTTTCAAAAATGAAAACTTGTCATTTCTGATTTTCTGAGGCATGCTGATTTTTTGTAAAAAAGGAAATCAATAACAATTATATACAGCACACTCCAACTCCTTGCCTCCCCACCTCAGTCCTCATACTAATTTTCTACAAGGGTGGGACTTTAAAGGCCAAAGTGGACATTGGGGGTGTGTATGTGCAAGGGCTGTGTGTTTCTGTGTGTATGTGTGTGTGTTTGGGGCGGATGGAAAAGAGGTGACCAGGTAGAAGAGGAGAGAAAGCAGAAAAGGTCAAAGCCAAGCCCCGAGGCGGCAGGGAGGCGGTGCTGGAGGATGATGCACATCCTCCCTGGTAACTAGCGAAGGGCCAACTCCAACCGTAGAATGGTGATGCCATTTACGGGCTCTGAGATTGGAGAGGACCAAGAAGAGTGACAGGGCTCGGCCTGCTGAGGCACCGGGCAGATAGGCCCGGGCTGGGGGCGGGAGGAGGGGAGGTGTGAGCGTTCCGGTGGTGGGGTGAAGGAAGCACGGGGGGGGGGGCTCCTGCTGCACCGTTCGCCCAAGTTGGGGGGCTGTGACGCGCGGTCCTCACGTGACCCAGAGCTGCAGAGCGACGCAGCCTTCGGTACAGTCGTCACTCGCGTCGAGCTACCAGCTCCCCGCTCCCCTGTGCTCTTCGGGCTGGCATCGGGCCCGGGGGAAAGCGGAGCAGGTAAGGAAGGACCCCCGGGCACAGTGGCCAGGGCAGCAGCGGTTTGCGGGCCCAAGCGGTGGGCGCAGAGAAGCACAGCGGGTCCTGTCAGCTTTCTGCACACCCCAACATTCTTGGGAACATTAAAGGTGGCCCCCGCGTGGGGTGGAGATGCTGGAGGTCCGGGAAAGGCGGCAACATACTAAAAGCGCTGGGAAATACCCCAACCCCGAGTCCCTGTGGGGAAACGGTGGACATCGCAGGGGGCGGGGAGGTTTGGGAGCCGGAGGAGGGAGACATGAGGCGGGGGCGGCAAAGAGGACCCGGGACGGTGAAAGGGCCGGGAGCGCTTGGCTACAGCAGCCCCCAGCCCGTGTCCTGGCAGTCCGCAGGTCTGAGGGGCGTAGTGTCGCCGCGGCGCACCTCTCTGCGAGAATTGGGAGGAGGAGGAGACTGTGAGGATAGGCCCAGGTCGGTGCTTGGGACAGTGGTGGGGCGGGGGGAGGAACGTACGGATCCCAAGTATGAGACCCCTACCCTCTACCTTTCTCCCATCCCCAACTTCCTCCCCACTCCCACCTCCGACCTCCATTTTGGTGCCTGCAGAGCCCTGGGAAGGAATTCTGGGAAGGAAAAAATGGTGGGCTTTGGGGGAGGGAGATAAGATGAGAGAACTGGAGGGAGGGGCTCGAATTGAAGGCCTCCTGGAGGGCACATCGGGTGCATGAATATTCTAAGGTGGGAGAAATTAAATTTTAAGAGTTTAAGTCAAGGCTGTGAATCCTGCTGGTCAGTGCAGCAAGCATTCAGTCTCTCTCCTTGCCTTTGTCTTACTTGTATTCAAAGAATAACAACCAGACCAAAAAAAATCTCATCATGGAAAATATTCACCAGGAAAACGAAGAAATGGAGCAGCCCATGCAGAATGGAGAGGAAGACCGTCCTTTGGGAGGAGGCGAAGGCCACCAGCCTGCAGGAAATAATAGACGGGGACAGGCTCGTCGACTTGCCCCTAATTTTCGATGGGCTATACCCAATAGGCAGGTCAATGATGGGATGGGTGGAGATGGAGATGATATGGAAATGTTCATGGAGGAGATGAGAGAAATCAGGAGAAAACTTAGGGAGCTGCAGTTGAGGAATTGTCTGCGTATCCTCATGGGGGAGCTCTCTAATCACCATGACCATCATGATGAATTTTGCCTTATGCCTTGACTCCTGCCATTTTCCATGAGATTAATACTGTGATTCCCGCTGTTTTCTTTTTCCTTGCATTTTCCTGATATGCCTTTACTGATCCGTTTGCTGTGAACCTTTTGTCATTTCCATGTGTCAGGTGGGTTTTGTGTTGCCAGCTTCTAATTGGAGATTGCCTTTGCACCCAGTCTAAATTTCTGTCAGCAGTAGCGTTTCACCCATTTGCATGGAAAAATATAAAGTTAATAAAGCAATTAAAAAGCAACGTATACATTTATTATTGTCTCATTAAAAACCACATATACTTTACATATATATAACATAGGAACAAGAAAAAATCAAATTTCTGTGACTAAATACACCAGTGATAACTGGGGAATATTTTATGTGGTAAGATGACATGACTTTTTTTTCCTTTTATTACCTAGGGTTTGAGAAGCAATGAAAATAGTTTTTCAATGAGTCTATGAATGTAGTGCAGATTCGTAACAATTACTGGCTCAGCAAACTTAAGTAAACCTTAAGTGTCCTTCAGTCTTAGGGACTGAAAGGGAGGGAATAATAAACTCTCCCTTTATAGAGTCAGTTTTCTCTTCTATGAAATGGGAAATAATGCTTGCCTTCTAGTGCTGCTGAGTGGAACTGATGAGGTGTGAAATTTGTTTGGCTGGCTCTTGTCCAACTCCTTAACATTTAACAAGACCTAGGCCCTCATCAGATACTTAGGGAACCCTCGGGGGGATTCTCACAAGTCCACACAGTGAAAAAAGGTGGGTTTCCCATTGTCATACCTTTTCTTCACAATCCTCCTGCTCTGATTCTTGCCATGTTAGGTGACCAAACTCCCTACTGCTGGATCCCGTTTCTGTTCCTGCTGATGAAACACCTCTGATTTCCTTAGACTCCCTGGTGAGCCAAATCCCCCCACTTTGATCTCTATATGTATGGAGAATGCCTTTGTGTATAATTTTATAGTTATGTGTATCCAGTAAGTATAACTCCTATGGTTCTTGGGCTTACATTCGTTCTTAGCAAAATAGTCTTTTCTGGTTTTATTTTCTACTTCTACTCTTCAAAGAACTCAGACAAGAATGTGCTGGGGTCTACCTCAGGAAATATAGCTAGGTGTCTCACCAGGGTGTGCCCAGAATTGTATTACTACAAATCATCAGAACACAGACAGGCTGAAGGCTTTATTTTTGCCTGTGTTTATGCCCTTGGTTTGGATTTTCTGAAAAGAGAATCTTGACAAGCCTGCCTATCCAGTTTTAACAGACTTACCCGGACATGTAAATTACATAGAGGAACACATTTTCCTTAAAGCTGAAACACACTTTTTCCCCATCTCTATCCCATCCATGCTGAAAACACGAAACTTCTCTGTAAGTTCTTAAAAACTATATTAAATATTTGGCATTGTAATTTCTATATGAGTGTGTGCTCTGCTCCAGACAATTATTTTGTCTTAATCATCCTAGAATTCAATTTCTGGTACAGTGCCTGACATAATAGATACCAAATAATTAATTATTTTGATTAATTAATGAACCATAACAAGTTAGAAACTTAGCTCAATACTGTTCCTGACTGTCCTTAACTAAGTGGCCTAGGTCAAGTGGCTACTTACCAGGAAGTATTAATTTCCAAAGGAACATAGTAAGGAACATCTCTAACCCCAAATCTGTTAACCATTTTTCAAACCTTGTATATGTTAATGTTAAGGGAACACAGACCCTTACTTGTATCATAAACACTTAGGGAAAATGTTAAAATTACTGACACATTGATGTTCTTCCTACTCCCACTGTTGGTACCACCCAAATCAACTCCATCAAGAATTACTGTTTTGATAGTTCCCCACGTGATTCTCATGCATCTGAGTTTTGACAACATAGGTACAGAAAAACATTCATAGTAATTGCAGCATTTTACGTTGTCATCTAAATTACTACCTCACTTGTTTGATTCCATAATAAATATACAATAGGTGCCAAAGAAGTATACACATTTTAGGAAAGAAATAACCTGTATTAAAATTGTAATACTCAATATATACTGATAACGTTTGTTATTTTGTGTATTGTATTTTGTATCTCTTATAATTGCAGAAGTCAAACATGACTTGAGTATTACAATGTTAATTCAGTTTTTCTTCCTTTCTTAAAGTGTATATACATTGTTTGGCACCCTCGGCACATGTCCAAAATATAACATTCCTAAAATTGGACTACATTAGACAATCAATGTGTGTCTATCTTGAAACTGGTCCTGTTATATTTTCTTTCTACATATTTTATTAAACTGATGAATTATCATGAATTTATTATTAATATAAATTTACAGTAATTATGAAATTATTAAATTATGCACTTCATTTCTTTGCAGCCCATTTGCTTTCACAACAGTGAATTTTGTCTACATGCCCTATATCTGTTTTCAGCACAGTGCCTAATATCAAATAATGTTTAATAACATAATTCCTTAATTATTAATTCATTAACTGATATAATTATTAAATTATTTTATCTAAAATAATATATAAAAATTAACATTTTTGTGTCATGGGTTGGTTTTTAATATTCATGTCTTAAAAGTTGCTATGAGAAACATTTTAAATATGATACATTTTATAATTACTTATGTAATACAATATCATTATACATGTTTAGATTATGCAGAAAATATAGGAAGAATATAAGCAAAACTACAATCCAGTCATCCAAAAACACCACTTATAATTTTTTTTTCTTCATCTTATATTTAGGTGTGATAAAGTTAAGCTCAGACCTCTTAAGAAGACTATTGTCTCCCTCCAAGCCCTTGCCAAAGAAACACATCCAGCTTACCATGTTTATTTTGATTTTTTATCTTTCCTTCCCATATATCAAAGCTAATTCACATTTTATCAACTTTAGTTAGCTCCTGATTTTCAAAAATGTCAAACCATCATATTTTAGCAGTCTACTTTCAGTTGCAAATTTAAGAACATAATAAATACATTTATTTAATGGAACAGTCAGAACTATTGCTTATGAAACTTAAAAAGTGTCCCAGAACTAGAAAAAGGGTTGGATTACATAAAATCTCATGTCTGCTCTGTCTCCTTTCCTGGTGTTATATATATCATGTAAATATACTGATTTTGTTTATAAAGATTTAGTTTTAAAATTTTCAAATAGATAGTACGCAACGTGTTGCTATCTCATGTGTAACCAGTCAGAAGGCGTTCTAAGTGAAATACAAAATCAAATAAATATAGGATGATCACTATAAATTTGAAAATCTTAATTAATATTCATTTTTATTTTGAATTTATCCCCAGACATTATTTGAAACATTACAATTAACATGTTTAGAAATTTATTTTCACTTTGTACCTGGTGGAAAATATTTTCTATTTAATAAATATAAGCTTTGCTGAATATCATTTGAAGAGAGAAATTTTCAGATGTATGTCCATTAAAAAGAATCACTTTTTCTCAAATAAAAAGAGCTTTATTTTGTTCTTGATTGTGAAGAAATACAGGTCAGACAATCAAGTTCACGAACACATCTTGAATGTTATCGCAATCGGGTTGATGAAAATATCTCCGATTGTATCTGAAGCCCGCACACTGTACCCCATGATTGAATTATTGTACACAGCGATGATTCAATAAAAAAAAAAAAAAAGAAAAAGTGCTACATACCTCATGGCTGAATATCACTATGGTCTCCAGATGGCTAAGGTGCCTGTAGTGATATTCAGCCATGAGGTATGTAGCACTTTTTCTAGGAAGAGTTCCCCAACTTAATTGTCAGACCTCATTGGACAACAGCTCTGACGGCCATTCCAGAAAAAGAGCTGCGAAATTGCTTTGAAGGTGGACTAGGCACTGATGTCCCTGCATAGCTTCCCAAGGGGAGTACCCTGAAAGTGAGTATAGTGATATTCAGCAATAAGGTATGCCACATTTTTTCTAGAATGTGTTTGTGAACTTAATTTTCCAAACTCATACATTCTAAAGTGGTTGTTTTTGTTGTTGCTTTGGAACAGAAGAAAAAAATGTATTAAGAAAAGTTTGAATTCTTACTTTCAACACCTTGTTTCCTTTCTGAAGATCACATGAGTATTGATTACTTTTAAGTTTTTGTCTATTTTTCCCTAAGATATCGTTTGTACCCTTATATCAATCTGAAATAATAAAAAAGAGGAAGAAAACTAATGTGTCAATCAGAATAAAACACAGTGAAGAACCTGATGAAAACTTTTTGAAAAATCAAAAACAAACACGAGTAATAAATTTCAAATTACTTCTAGATTCTTTAGCTGGTAATATAAACTTAGTAATTAATACCGTGGCAATGTTGTAGTGTTTCCTATATTCATTGGCAAAATAAAAATAATTTCCAGGGCTGCCATACGATTCAGAGGAAGTAAACTGCATGTGAGGTGTGACTGACTACTTGCTTTTGTTTGTTTGTTTGTTTGTTTTGAGACAGAGTCTCAAGCTGTTGCACTGGTTAGAGTGCTCTGGTGTCATAGTTTACAGCAACCTCAAACTTTTGGACTTAAGCAATTCTTTTGCCTCAGCCTCCCAAGTAGCTGGGATTACAGGCACCCACCACAACACCTGGCTATTTTTTGGTTGTAGTTGTCATTATTGTTTGGCAGGCTGGGGCTAGATTCGAACCCACCAGCTCCAGTGTATGTGGCTGGTGTCGCTGAGCTACAGGCGCCAAGCCCTATTTGTTTTCACCTGCACATCCCAAGTCTCTCAGATTCTCTTTAGCTGTTTGTAATAGTATCCACCTTGTATATCACAACCCCACTCCACACCTCTGCTTTAGTGAGCCACTACTCCCTGTTGTGTTCTCTACACTGGTGCTGATCTCTAAAGATTTGTCTAGACTCCTCAGTGTGCCAATGTCCCAGTTTATCTTCTACAGTGGTGTGTATAAAGACCTTCTACCTTACAAAAAGTTCCATTAGCTTAGGTGGGTACTGTCTTAGTGATGCTTGGTATGTTGTATATCTCAACCAAAAGAGGTCTTTCTCAGCTTATACATAGTATTTGTGTTAATTAGGATACTGGGGAGGAGTCTTGCTTTTTTTATCTACTCTGACAATCTGTGACAATTTTCATTTAAAATAATTATTAATATGGTAATCACATACCCACAGTTAATGCTTTGTTGATTTTTCCATCTTTTTTCTCTGTATTTCATTTTGAATTATTTCTTTTGCTCTGTCTTCAAGTTCACTATTTTTTTTTTTTGCAGTATCTAAATTGCTATTAAACTCATCCAGCACATTTTTCTTTTGTTTTTTTTTTTGAGACAGAGCCTGAAGCTGTCACCCTGAATAGAGTGCTGTGGCATCACAGCTCACAGCAACCTCCAATTCCTGGGCTCAAGCGAGTCTCTTGCCTCTGCCTCCCAAGTAGCTGGGACTACAGGCGCCCGCCACAACGCCTGGCCATTTTTTTTTTTTTTTGATTGCAGCCGTCATTGTTGTTTGGCGGGCCTGGGCTGGATTCAAACCCACCAGCTCAGGTGTACGTGGCTGGCGCCTTTGCTGGTTGAGCCACAGGTGCCGAGCCATCCAGCACATTTTTCATTTCAAATGAACTTTAATTTTTATCTCTAGATATTCAATTTGAGTTTTTAAAATATTCTTTGTACTCCATGTCTCTACTAAACTTGTTTATTCCTCCAACCTCTTGAACATATGTGATACAATTCTAATATCTGCCTGAATGTCCTTATCTAATTCTACATGTTCCATTTCTGTCATTTCTGGGTCAGTTTTGGTTGGTTGTATTATCTCCTCAAAATTAGTTTTACTTTTCTGTCTCTTTGTAGATGTGGTAATTATTGATTAGATGCCAGACAATGTAAGTTTTACCTCTTGAGTGCTGGATATTTTTTCATCCCTATAAATATATTGATTTTTATTCTGAGACACCATTAAGTTACTTATAAATAGTTTGATCTCTTGAGTTCTTGATTTTATGTAAGGAAGGATCAGAGATGTGTTTAGGGTTAATTGTACCACTCTAATGAGGAAAAATTCCTTCTGAATAATGTCTCATGAATTATGAGGTTTTCAGGATTGGCTAGTGGAAACATACACTATTTCCAAACACATGAAATTAAGGAATTGTTCAGTTTAACCATTTGGGGTAGACCATATGTTAGTACGGTATAGTTCCCTCATAGGCATGTAATGATCAGTACTGTTAAAATAATTGAGAGGCCATTAAACTCAAGTGATTCTAGCCCCCTGAGTTCCTTCCTACACAAGCAAACTAACTGAAATCCAGCTCATAGTGAATAGTCACGGGCTAGGAAAATAAAACTTAAGCTTAACCAGTCAAAAACTGCCAACTAACCCTAACTAGAAAATTTACTAATCAGAAACTGCCAACTAACTACTAACTACAGACTTTTCACTTTAACCAATCAAATATTCTATTTGTCTTGCTTCAAAGAACATTTTATAAAATTTTTCCCTTCACAAGCTCCTTTAATAAAGCCTTGTACAACTTGTGGTTTCATGCTGTGCTGTTCATGAATTACTGTCTGCTCACATAAACTCTTTAAAGCTTTAACAGACACATATGTTTAAGTATATCTTTTAACAGTACTCAGGTGAATATTCAAGTGAGACCACCTGTAGATATATGGAATTCTCTCTCTGGGTAACTTTCCTTTTTGGTACACATCCTTATAAACTTCAGCTTCCTTGGTCTCCTGAACTCTTAACTTTTTCTTTTCCTAAGATCTGGGATACCAACGGATTCTGCCCAGATGCCTACTCCCTGCACTGTAGCTCAAAAACTTTCCCAAGGAAGTAAGCTGAGGCAATCCTAAGAATGACCTCATTTGTTTCCAGTATTTCAGAGATCACTGACCATTGTTGCTTGTTACTCAGGCTCTCAAGAACAGTTGGTTCATGTATTTCATCTAATGCTTTAGTTGGTTCAATTGGGAGAGCAATTCCATTCTGGCTAAGAATAGAAATTCTGGTATGTCTTAAGTAAATGTTTAATGGGGCCACTATAACTCTGTGGGGATCCTCAAGTCTTTAGCTCAGTTCTATCCTTCATTAAAGAAGCAGTCAAGTCACTTCATTTGGCAAAGACTTGCATTTCCCAATGAGTGTAGCAGGGGCAAGATGACATAGCAAATTAAAATATGAACAAAATTTTAGCATCATATTATAAAAGAAAAAATGCACTGGATTCTTGTTTTAAGAAATACTGCAAGGAAGACTTTATTCAAGACTATTATAAGAAAGGAGAGAAATTGAATTCAATTTTAAATACAACTGAGACAGCTGGGATCTTACAGCCACTGGGAAGAATGAAAGTAAAAAATTACTAAGAAAAATGCAGCTAGTTATCAAGGTTAAGAGGGAGTGGAACTTGACTAAATATCAAAAGTGGGTGAAGGAAAGGTTGATTACATGTCAAGGATGGGAAGATTCTTCGTAAACTGAGCAGGATTCTTTGCTAAAACTTGGTTCAGAAGGTCAAGGACAGAATCAAGGATAAGGCCTAGTTGCAAAAACAGCTTAGGGAATCCTGACTAAAGTTTTGGTCTGGGAGGGAGTCCATGGCACTGTGTATTGGTGATTTTTGAAGCATTTCACATAGACTACCTACTTCAGAATCTCTTGTCTCTTTTGTTAACAGACTTTGGCACCCTTATGGCACTCTTCCCAAGATTCCATGACTCAAACACACTTCTTACTAGGCCCTAAAACATACATTATTACATGCTCCCCAAACAAATTCTTTTTTTTTTTTTTTTTTTATTGTTGAGAAATCATTGAGGGTACAATGAGCCAAGTTGTACTGCTTGCATTTGCTGGGTGAAGTTCCTCTATTTTTATTTATTTTATTAAATCATAACTGTGTACATTGATGCATTTATGGAGTTCAGTGTACTGATTAGATGTACAATGTGAAATGCTTACATTGAACTAAGTAACACATCCATCACAATTATACTCTTTTCTTAATAGTTTTGAAATGTA
>CAUYRH010039982.1:0-57561 GCA_963574655.1 Perodicticus potto | reverse complement strand
GTAATTATAAAATCTGAAATGAGAATAATAAGTACAAATTTTGGGGTAATGATTATCTCTGGAAGTGAAAGAAGGGCAGTGCTATTGAGGAGAGCATTTCAACTTCATTTATGATTTATTTATTTATTTATTTATTTATTTATTTGAGACAGAGCCTCAAGCTGTTGCCCTGGGTAGAGTGCCGTGGCATCACAGCTCACAGCAACCTCCGACTCCTGGGCTCAAACGATTCTCCTGCCTCCCAAGTAGCTGGGACCACAGGCGCCTGCCACAATGCCTGGCTATTTTTTGGTTGCAGCCGTCATTGTTGCTTGGTGGGCCCAGGCTGGATTCGAACCCACCAGCTTAGGTGTATGTGGCTGATGCCTTAGCCCTTTGAGCCATAGATGCTGAATCTCATGATTTATTTTTTTATACTTAGCGACATGGTCACAAGGTTTTATTATACATGTATCACTTCCTTTATATTTCTATAGGTATAAAATCTCTTACAGAAAAAAAGAGTTGTGAAGATGATTTTAACTCTAATTAGTAAGACAGGCCACAAATTTTACATAATAATGAGGAAGTTCAAGATAATGAGAAATGAATGAGGTAAAATGAACCAAAGAACCTGGAGCCCGGCTTGCATGTGGGTCCTCTTAATCCAAGTCTTGAAGTCTCTCTGTTGCAGGGTGACTGTGCTCCCAACCTGTGTCCTGTGCAGGATTTGCACTGTGACACAGCATCCTGTAAGCAGGACTCAGCACACTTATTCAGTAAAGGGCCTCATGTCCAATATTTTTGGCTTCACAGGAAATGTGGTCCCTGTTGCTTCTACTCAACTCTGCTGTTGTAGGACGAAAGCAACCACATGCCAGCTACACGTTATGTGGGGGCCAGTGCGAAATGGAAATGTGAAGCCCTTTAGTGAATAATTAAGAATCTCAAAATGGTATCAGCAATGCATTAAACCAAGCACAGGCCCTTCTAAGCACTGGGCCCTCTGGGGCAGTTATTTTGCATGTCCAGGAGGCCAGTGTATTGCCAGCTATTTACTCAACAGGTGAAAGAATGGATTTAGCCCTGTGGCGTATTTCATAACCTCTGCTATAAAGGATTAAACCACAGCTTGTACCTTTGATTGGTCAAGAGGTCTCTGAATAGGGTACATAGCCAATTCTATGCTCAGCCATCCCTCAATTTTCTCACATTACACGCCATGACTGAAAGTCCATATATGAGTCCTTGACCTAGACTTGAACCTTAGGGAAGGATGGCCCTGGCCCTAGAAGTTCATAGACTGACAGCAATAGGTTCTTCTGTTCAATGCTGCTCCTACCTGGTTACCTCTGGGAAGAAAAAAGAGGCCTTTCTCTTGTTTTTGTTCTTTTTCACTCCAGGTAACTTTGTGTTGACTTTCTCTGAAAGTGTCCTTGACTTCTGAAACACGTTCAAAGACTGCTTTTGAAATAAACACACAGCGATCCTTTCAGAAGCTTGCCAGCCTTTGATTAGCTCTTGCTGACTTTTAAAGAGCATATCTTGTCACTTCTCTTGAGTTTTCAGGGAGGCTTTTGTAGGATCTGGAATATTTTTTTTGTATGTGTGTTCACTTCCGTAGATCAGAACTAGGCTCCCGGTGCATCTGGGTGCTGGGCTGTCTGGTTTCCATCATAGCCTGCTTTGGTCTCTTCTGCTGGTCTAATGATTCCAGAGCTTCATCTTCCAAAATGATGCTCTTTCTCTAAGCATTTTAAAAACTCCATGATGACATTAGTAGGACTGCTTGCTACCTAAAGAAAGGGTTCTGTCTGCGTAATTGGAATGAACACCTGACTCTCATTCCCTGTCTTTGGTATTCGCTTTCACTTTTGAGGCAAGAAATGGATCCTTGTGATGAATTCAGTGTGATGGGAACACATTGAACAAAATCACATGTCTCATGGGAAGCTTCAAAGTCCCTTCTGCAAGGTGCATGTCTAAGTAGAGATCCCATCATCTCTGGGTTGATTCATACCTGCTCAGGAGGATGACCTCTGACTTGTCATCTTCCAGCTTGATTCTCTGAGGAAACCAGAGTTAGGATAGATGTGGAATGTTGCCCTGACTGGTCTGCAGTGGGCGACTCCACCCAGCCTGGGGAGCTGTGAGTTGGTATGCAGGCTTCAGCCCTGTGTGACTGGAAAGATTGGGAGAAACTGAGGCTGCAGCTTTCCTGAGTCAAGATGACTCCCACATAGCTTGGTTTTCATTCACCTGTGCCACATAGGTGAGGAGATGAAGGTAGCCACTCACTGGTCTCCTGATGGGTTCAGGTGAGTACCAGCTGCACTTCCTATCTGGTGTTCTTGAATAAACTTAGGTCAATCTAGTATTAAAGCCTATTGTGTCTCTTGAATCTGACTGCCAACCTGAACCCATACTAACCACTATGGCGGTGGATTTAACATTCTCTGCCTTTAAAACTGGACTAGTCTGGTGGTTACACATGAGGCCCTCAAGTTTGAGGACCTGGGTTTGAATCCTGGCTCTATAACTCACTTGCTGTAACCTTCTACAGAGATCATTTGACTTCTCTGTGCCCCAGTGTCCTCATTTGTAAACTGGGGGTGAATAGAATGGGTTAATGCATGGTGGTCTTAAAGCAATGGCTGGCAGAGAACGAGGAGAGATAGAGCTGCCTGGTGAGTGCTGGTTACTTTGGTTATTACTGAGGATTGCTGTTTCCATGTCATGGGACCTTTCTTGTCAAGAACATCTTTGTCTCTATTACATATAAATAAAGGTTTAGCTTCATATGGTAATATTTTTCATTCATTTTCTCTTATTTATTTATTTACTTTTAATGCATCACCCACTTCACAGTCAAAAATGACTGGCTGTTTTATGTTGCAGTTGTCATTGTTTTTTAGCTGACCCAGGCCAGGTTCAAACCTGCCATCCCTGGTTTATGTAGCTGGTGCTGCATAAACTTGCTGAATGGCTCTCCCATCTTGTCTTCTAGGAGAGGCACTGTCCTCAGTGCGAGCCATGTCAGACGTGACATGAGGGTTAGTACAATTCTGTTGTCTGGTGCTTGTTCAACCCAGCAGGCATGGTTCAACCACTGTGCTATAGGAGCTGAGCCCATTCATTTTCTTTTAATAAAGGATTTGATAATTGTATTCTGGAATATATTTTGATGCTGATTTCTTCAGTATAATTTTCCCAGAATCCAGTGAATCACTTTGAGTTGCTCTTTTTTTTTGTCCAGATCTATTGAGGTACAATGGACAAATAAAAATTGTACATACTTAAGGTGTACATGCTATGTTTCATTTTAATTTTCAGTATCTATTCTTTTCTAATTTCTGAAATATTTTCTCTTGTTACTCCTTTGATAATGATTCTGTTCCAGTTGACCTATAGATGATGATAGAAATAGTCAGGAATTTAGGAATTCCTCTTAATGTTTATCATTCCTTATTCTCTTCTTTCTCTCACAATTTCTTCTTTATTCTGTTTGTTTGAGTTGATATTCTACTCTAATAATCTGATTTTCTGCAGCTCTTTCATCACTTCTAATTCTTGTTTGTCTTACTGGGGAAACGGTTCTCTCTTCTCTGTCCTGTGGTTGCAAAAAGCCCCTCTCAGTTGCCTGATAACATAAGGTTGTATCTAACAACTTCTTTTTGTCTTGATTTTTGATTTAATCTTGATATGTTTCAAGTGTTAGATTTCTCTCAGAACCTTTCCTGCTTGTTTTGGATCAGAGTTGTTTCTAAATGGAAACTTCTAATTGTGATCGGTCTTCTTGTTTCTGTATACTTGTGTTTTTTTGTGGTTATTTTGCACTTTATCAGAGAAGTGGTAATAGGGACATTTAGCATAAGTGCCATTTTTTCCACATAGGCAATGCCAGGCTTCCCAAGTTCAATGGTGCAATTCCAGTTGTCTGGATATTACAACCACATTGGAAAGATTCCTGATAGGGTGCTTCCTCTGGACGTGGAGCTGAGAATCATACCACATGGAGGTGGTCCTACAGTGTGTCCAAACAATGCAAACCTCTTACTGGAAACAGACGTACCTCTGCAGAGTTGTTCGGTGGCAGAATCCCCATCCCTCCCCCTCCTGCTGTGCAGGCTCTGGCATAGGGAGCTGGAGGTTGAGTGTCAGGCTGATTGGCGGCACCTATTCACGCAGGGGAGCGTAACCTGGCTGTCAGGTTGTGTGTATGATAGACACAAGTTGCTGCCAGCTTGCTCTGCTCACTGTGGAGGTAGAAACTCTGCAGCACAGCAGCCTGGTCTGGCTGGGAGTCCATGGGAATAGAGCCAATATCTGAGCGAGCACTTAGCAAGAGCACAAAGAAAGAACCCTGAATTCCAAGGGGAGTGTGTCTTGCCTTGATAAGGCACATTTGCAAGTCAGTCTACGAGGTGGGCTAGAGATGTTATTACATTTGTACCTCCTAGACAATCTGGGTACAGAGGAGGTACATTTTTTTCTGGCCGCTGCTTGGTAGCTCTGGTTGTTCCTGCAGTAGACAGCTTCTTGCTTTTCATATGGGCACAGACTGGGCTGAGAGTGGAGAGGCAGAACTCTTTCCAGATTATCCACAGAGTCTAGACAGATTTCTTCTCCCTGAGTTCATAGGGGCACATCATTAGGCAGTCAGACTAGAGGGGTCATGCTTTGCATGCTGACCTTCCTATCCAAGGTGCATGAGGATGACTTCTGCAAGTCACTGGGAAGAAGGGCATGCATTTCATGGATAAAGAGCAGGCTTGCTGAATGGCTATCCCACCTTGTCTTCCAGGAGAGGCACTTTCCTAGGTGCAAGCCATGTCAGAGACCTGAAATGAGGGTTAGCACAATTCTGTTGTCTGGGTGCTTGTTCAACCCAGCAGGCACGGAGCTGGCTGTTAGGATGATGGGAGCAGGGCAGGGAGGGGAGGACATGAAGGCAGCACATGGTGACAAGTAGGCTGCAGCAGAAATGGCCTGAGGAGCTTGGTGGTCATCCATGCTTACTTGTCTTTGAGAAGAAGGGCCAAGGCTTGGCGGCTGTAGCACGGTGGTTATGGCGTGAGCCACATACACTGAGGCTATGGGTTCGAACCCGGCCTGGGCCTGCTAAAACAACAATGACAACTGCAACAAAAGTAGCCAGGTGTTGTGGTGGGAGTCTGTAGTCCTAGCTACTTGGGAGGTGGAGGCAAGAGAATCGCTTAAGCCCAAGAGTTGGAGGTTGCTGTGAGCTATGCCGTCATGACACTCTACTGAGTGCAACATAGTGAGACTCTGTCTCAAAAAAAAAAAAAAAGAAGAAGGGCCAAGGACACTCAAGGTTGTGCAGGAAGGACACTCACACCATTTAGGGCACACCTAGAAGAGGTTGGTGGACACGTGGCTAGTCATGCCAGGCCATGGTGGGAGAACTCCAGGAGACAAGTGGGGCTAAAGCTACAAATGGAAGAGCAGCAGTGACGAGGTTGAAGGTCAGCCTTGCTATGTCCTCTGGGGATGTTCACCCATCCTTCTGGTCCCCTCTTCTTAGTATGCCGAGCTGAAGATTGCAAAGAATGTCAGCAAGTCATCATTGTGGTAATAGTGTCGTGACACCCTATGATTTCCTCTAATAGATATGTTTCTGTATATGTACCAAATAAATATGTTTTAAGGTGTGGAGATAAGATTTTAGGGATGAGAGAACAAGACAATTTGTTCTCCTCCTCAGAGTTACTTCTGCTTTGTGCAAAACTGATAAGCGGTGATATCAGAAGGTCTGATAAGAAATCAACCCTGTTGGTATCAATAAGTCCTAACACATACACAGGCTTCTTAACATGGGCCTTGTGCTCTTCTAAGCTCTTTGCATATATTAACTCATTTAGTCTCGCCAACAAACATCCTATTCTTGTTTGATATTTGTGGAATTCTTACTTTGTGTTTGTTCTATGTCTGAGGCTCAGACAGGTTTAGCAACGAGTCCATCTTCACATAGATATGTGGGGGAGATAGAATTTGAACCCAGGGAGTCACCCTCAAGAGGCTGCACTCTCACTACTGGACAGCACTGCCTCTCCTGCTTCTCACCCTGTGATCTTAGGCAAGTGATGTCTTTTCTGTAATGGGCCCTGAAACCAGCCCTACTGGGATTTGCAGGTGGAATGCCCTCATCCCAGCCAGCACCTGGCACACAGTAGGTGGGGGTCTCACTCCACCCTACTTTACATCCCTTCTTTAGAGGATAGGGAGTGATTTGTACTCCATGGTGATTAGAGGAAGGCGAAACCCAGTTAAAAGTATGGAACTGTTGGGATTTAGAAAGAAGGCAAGTAAGTGTCTATTATTTTTAAAGTGTGATAAAATATTCATGAGGTATTATTTACTTGTTTCTTTCTTTCTTTTTTTTTTTTGTTAAGCAGGCCCAGGCAAGGCTCAAACTTGCTTCCCTTGGTGTCCAGGGCCAGTGCTCTAACCACCATGCTACGGTGTCCACCTTATTTACCATTTTAAGTGTATAGTTCAGTGACTTAAGTCCATTCACTTGTAGCCATCACCACCATCCAACCACAGGACATTTTTTATCTTGCAAAACGGAAACTCTTCATCTATTAAACATCACTCTATTCCCCCATCTTAGTCCATTTTATGTAACAGAATACCAAAGACTACATAATTTACAATGAACAGAAATTTATTTGGCTCACGCTTCTAGAGGCTGGGAATTCTAAGAGCATGGCAGCACCATCTGGCAAGTGTCTCCATGCTGTGTCATCCCACAGTGGAAGACAGAAGGGTAAGAGAGGATGAGACTGAGCAAGAAATCAAACTCACAGCCTCAGGCCCTTTATAATTGGCATCAATTCATTCATGAGGGTGGGAAATTCCAGCTCCCATGAGGCCTTGCCTTTCAACACTGTTGGACTGGGGATTAAGTTTTCAACTCATGTGTTTTGAAAGACACATTTAACCCATAGCATGTCCTTCAATCTTGGGCTTTTACCATTCTACTTCGTCTCTAAAAATTTGACTACTTATGGTACCTCATGAAAGTGGAATATTATGGTATTTGTCTCTCTCTCTCTCTTTTTCTTTTTTTTTGGTAGAGATTGAGTCTCACTTTATCGCCCTTGGTAGAGTGCTGTGGCGTCACACAGCTCACAGCAACCTCCAGCTCCTGGGCTTAGGCGATTCTCTTACCTCAGCTTCCCGAGAATAGCTGTGACTATAGGTGCCTGCCACAATGCCTGGCTATTTTTCTGTTTTGCAGGTCAGCCAAGGCCAGGTTTGAAACCTCCACCTTTGGTATATGGGGCTGGCGCCCTACTCGCTGAGCCACAGGCACTGCCCTTGTCTCTCTTTTTTTAAACTAGCTTATTTTACTTAGCATTAATATCCTCAAGTTTCATTCAGGTAGCATATGTGTCAGTATTTCCTTCATTTCTAAGGCTGAAAGATCTTCCCTTGTAGTCCTCTACCACATTACCTTCATCTGTTCATTCATTCATGGACATTTGGGTTGCTTCCACCTTTTGGCTATTGTGACTAATGCTGCTGTGAACACAGGTGTACTGACATCTGTTTGAGTTTCCACTTTCAAAACTTTGGGGTATATACTCAGAAGTGAAATTGTTGGATCACATGGTTAATTTTAATTCTTTGAGGACCTGCCATCCCGTTTTCCATAATGGCTGTGCCATTTTACATTCTTTCCAGCAGTACACAAAGGTTCCCATTTCCCCACATCTTTTCCAAAGTGAAACAAGACAACTTGGATGACTACCAACAGCAGCTGAGATATATATGCTTCTTTATTTGGCAGAAAGAAAAGGTAGTATGTAGATGGATTATGTGTATTCTGACAAATCCTATCATGAAAAAACCCTGGAGCAAGTAGACTGCTCCCCCAAGGAATCTTGGAAGAGATCATAAGCTGAGGAAGTTGCTGAGTCACAGGGGTAGGGAATGTGCAGCTGTAGTGGGAAGCCCAGGGCCTGGTCCTGCTTGGCACAGTGTGTGGTATGACTGTGTAGTCACTTCTCTCTCTGGGCCTCTGTCTCCTCAGTGGTAAATGACGGAGCTCAGGCTAGAAGGCACTTCTAACCTCTTCCTACTTGGACAGTCTTTGTTGTCACCTAAGAGATTGAGAGCTGGCTCTTGAGAATTGCTGAGTTTGGATACTGGCTCGGAGACTAGAGACCATCTGAGTCAAACAGCTGCTGTCAGACCTGGCTGTGAGACCACACAGAGTGCAGGGGCAACAACAGATGGGCGACAGATGGGCACATCCCTTCTGGGGGGCTGCCATCTCTTCATTCTGACTGATTTCTGCCTTGTGGGAATGTGAGTCCAGTGTGGCCAGATCTGATTTGTCAAGGCAGCACAGACGTCCATATTTTTAAGGGAAATTTTCCAATTATGAAATGTTGGCATTTAAATCAAAACTAAAAAAAGCACTGTGAGTGAGAGTCCAGCAAAATATTCTCAGGAAAGATTTTGGCCTGAAGATTTATTGTCAGCATCTCCTGATCTCAAGTAGTGAACTACAAATGCTGGTCTAGAGACCCAGGGAGTGCTGGGCAGTGGCTCCGCTGACCACTGATGTTCATGGATGAGTCTGTGATACCTGCCAGAGCTTCATGCTGTGAGGCAAATAAATGTAGCAGACGTTAAGGGAGGGTGCCCTACTGGCCCCTCATGGTCCTCATGGTTTTCCCCTTCTCTGTCAGTAGAAGCCAGAAGATGTGGCCAGCTGCATAGACTTTCTGGTTTCTTGGTGCGGTTCCCGTATGATATTCCAAATTGAGCAAAATAGCATGTGCATTTTTCCAATGTTGATGCTATATATATTGTGAGGTTCTTTTGATCATTATACAGGGTGGTCATAAAGCTTATGGGAAATTTAAAATAGTGTGCAATTTTAAACTGCCCGTGAAATTTATGGTCACCCTATATTCCCACATGTTTAGACAAAAGCTATGACAAAGTCAAAATGCTGGCCTAAGCAGACATGCCAGCATCACTTCCTACCCATCATTGAGCACAGATCCCCAGGCTGATAAACTCATTAACATTTGCCTGATATATACATTTTCTTTGTCCTTGTTTTTAAAATCCTGCCTCTTCTTTAGTGTGACCCATTAGCAACAGATACAGCTGGATTTTTTTAAACTCAAGTAATGAGTTAATGGGGAAATTAAAACCAGTCAGTTTACTGTATCATGACTTCCAAAGTTTAAAGTCCTTCTTACCGCTATATATATATATTTTAATCTGTCTGTCTTCCCTCTCCTCTCCTTTTGTTTTCTTGTGCTGATCAATTCCCACCTTTTGAAACAGCATCCTTCAGAATCTTTAACTCCATAACAACCTTTCTTCAATATGATTTTTAATTTCTTCTCCTTGTAGCCTCGTATCACATTTTGAGATAATCCAGGGTTTTGGTTTCCTATACTAATTTATTAAATCTTATTTTTTTCAGATTTTGAATCGATGGTTATTTATACTCAACTACAAGTTTTACAGTTTTGTTTTCATTTATTTCTTGTATCTCATATTGTTTTCTTCTTTTGTATTCATTTTTTAAGGCATATATGCCATTTCTTTCAGAGATAGTCAATGAATAGATACATTTAGGAATCCTTTCATGCCCAGATATATTTTGCTTCCCTCTTGGATATTAGTTTACTTGGAAATAGGATTTTTAGGTTCAAAATAATTTGAATCTTCAGAATTTTGAAGGTTTTCTTCTTGTCCTCTTCTTTGTCTCTCCTCCTCCTCCTTCTTTTTAGAATTCATTATTTCCAGTGAGAAATCTAATGCCAGTCTGATTTTCATTCCTCTGTGGGTGATAGTGTTTTTATATTTGTGGAAGTTTTGATGGTTTTATATTTATATTGTATTTATCCTTGGTGTCTTGACATACAACCATTGCCATCTAGGTGTGCGTCTTTTCTTTCCAACCTGCTTAGTATTTGATGAAACCCTTTAGTCTGAGGTAATCTTTCTTTAATCTTTTCTTCAAAAAGAAAAACATTTCATTTCTTTGGTTCCTTCATCCTCCTGTCCCCTCCCCTCTATATTCTCCTTCTGGAACTTCTAGGTATAATCTTCATGTTTCAGTTCTTACATGTCCCCTTCTTCTGCATTTTTTTCTAGTAGTATTTCCACATGACAAACTACTAGAAAAATTTTGTGGCTTAAAACGCCCATGATTTATGACGTTTCATGATTCTGAGGTTGCCTAGGCTGTTTCTGCTCTGTCACACTGACTGGGCTCATTCAGGCTAGCTGTGTTTTCCCTGGAGCTTCTCTCCTTACCTGATGTCATCCTCCACACCCTCTCCATGTGGCCTTTTTCTTTGGCCACAGAGGAAGATCTGACCCGGACTTCCTTTCAAAAATAGCAACTGGGTCCCAAGAGGGAGCATTCCAGAGGACAATACCTTGCTTGCATCAACCCTGCAAAGTCACCTTGCTAAGCCTGAACCAGTGTAGCAGGTTGTTCTTCAAGGGCAACAGAGCAGAGAAGTAGGGCTTTATTTGGATACTAATAATGCAATAGTCAACTAAAGTTGGGATGCTGGTAGCTCATCATTTGAATGTAAGATTTTTGCTGTCTCTTCTGAGGTTTACTGCCTCCCTGAGTTACTTCCCAGATTCTCTTTTCTGGCTTGGTCCCTGGGGAAAGCGTCTCTGTTAACTACGAACTGGTTTTGGTGAGAGAGGTGAGTAGGAGTGTAGTAACTGACCCAGCAAGAAGACCCCCTAAAGGCCCCTAACTGTTTCAGCCAGAATCCCCGTCTGTCTCAAACCCCCCTTTCTGGTTTAATTCTGAGAACAGGTTTCTGACAAGAAAGTTCTCTGAGTTTCCTGACTCCCTAGCAAGGGTAGCAATGTCTAAACACAATTATGAGAAACTTACCTCAACCCCCCTAGCCAGCTAAACAATGGTAAAAACTTACTCAAGCAGAGTTTCCCAGGCTACTGGGCTTTTCAAGTTGTCCCCATGGTTACTGAGTTACCCCCTTGAGCCTCTACGCAGCAACGCCCTGAGCCAAGTACCTGACTGTGACCCTGCCCTGTAACCCGCCATGTTTTGCTTTTATACATGCTTGCTTTGCCACATCAGCACAAAAAGGGTATAAAAGGCTGTCTGCATTTCTCTTACGGGCCGTTTGCCCTTTGGGGCAGCAGTCTGCCTGTGCAGATGTAATAAATGACAACCTGATTTGGGCCGTTTGCCCTCTGGGGCAATGGTCCGCCTGTGCAGGTGTCAATAAATCATTACCTGATTTGTACCCAAAGTGAGGGTCCGTGTTTTTTATAGGTGGCCTCAGTTACAACAGGAGGTGCTCATTTTCTCAGCTGCCCTGAGTTCAGTTCCATGATCAATCTTCTGATTGTGCGCTTTGCAGCTACTTTGCTCTTTTGCTATCTTTTGTTTTTTAGCCCTACAGTGTCCCAGTCTTTACTTGCTTGTTTAGGGCAGCAGCATCCTTCTTTTCCCTTCTGAGTCTTCTGCCCCCTTTTCTTTCCCTTTGAGAAATATGAATTGGGTTTTCTCCCAGAAATATTTTGCCTTCATCTTTTTTTTCCCTCTCGAAAGGTGTTTCACAAAGTCTTTATGATTTAAATAATCACATTTCAATTTCATTTAGCAAATATTTGTTGAGTGGATCAATTAATGTGTAAGAATTTGTAGGTTAGGCTTAATGAAATCAATTATTGCAAGCGTTCGTGTTGAGAGTACTCTGGGAGGTCACCTAGACCCGTGATTCTTAAACATTGCTTAATATACATCAATAGCTTCTCATGTACTCAGAATCAAGTTCAGCTTTCTTAGTATTTCACAAATGACCTTTTGTGGTCTGTGGCAGTGCTTAATTTTGTGGCCATATCTCCTACATTCAATGGTTTTATTTTCTATATTCTCATCAGTTTTTATTGAGCTCTTCGAAAGCGTCACTCTCTAAATCCTGGCCCTCTGGACATGTAAGGCTTTCTATCTGGCAGAGCCTCCCTCTTCAGTAGCCAGTTAATTCTAACACATCCTTTCAACCCAGTTTCTCTGAAACATCATTCCCAACTCCTCCACACTGGCAAAGATAAGTTAAAATGGGCTGAGTGGTGGCTCACGCCTGTAATCCCAGCACTCTTGGAGGCTGAGGCAGGTGGATTGCTTAAGCTCAGGAGATTGAAAGCAGCCTGAGCAAGAATGAGACCCAATTTCTGCTAAAAAATAGGAAAACTAGCTGGATGTTATAGCACATGCCTATAGTCCCCACGACTCAGGAGGCTGAGACAAGAGGATCACTTGAGCCTAAGAGTTTGAGGTTGCTGTCAGCTATGATGCTATGGCACTCTAGCCTAGGGCTACAGAGTGAGACTTTGTCTCAAAAAAAAAAAAAGAAAAGAAGTTAAAATTTCCTTCCATATGTTTTAAAATCCTCCTATTCTATCATGCATCTTACTGCATTGTAATTGTCCATGTCTGTCTGGCTCACGTAGTTGACCATAAACTCTAGGAGGTCAGAAACCATGCTGAGTTTCCAGGCTGTAGCACATTGTTGGACACCCTGCCTACCACAGTGCCTGGAACATGGTAGACATGAAGGGATTATTTACTGAGTGATTGCATTAGTGTGCTTCAGAAGAGTTTCGCAAAATCTGGAGAAAAGTTATGCATCATCAGCTTACATTTAAATATTGGGGTAACTTGCATAACGCTTTCCTATTCAGTAATTCCCGCTTCTCTGTGGTTTTATTTTCATGTTTTCAGTTACCCTCTTGGATATAAGTTTGGCTGTACAGTTAGGTACAGTGCAATAAGATATTTGGAGAGAGAGAGAAGGGACATATTCACATAAATTTTATTATAGTACATTACCATAATTATTCTATGTTATTAGTTATTGTTGTTAATCTCTTATTGCACTTCAATTAAACTTTATCATAGGTATGTCACATCGAATAAAACCAATATATATCAATATAGCCCATGATTTCAGGCATTCACTGGGGGGTTGGAATGTATCCAAGGATAAAAGGGGACCACACTGTACAAGGGTTTGAAAACAATTTCCAGTTGGATACAGAGTTCTGCTACTGAAAGAGTTGGAAATCCTGGCCTGGGAGCACGCTTTCACAGATATAGAACACATTTCAGTGTGGGAGTTACTTGCAGAGTCTCACATCCTCATGAATGCAGAGTTGGAACTAGGTCATCGTCTTAGCTCTTCCATGACACAGCCTCTGTAATGAACTGGGGAGCATCTGTCCCAGTTGAGCCCTGTCAATGCTCAACTTACAAGACGCAGCCCTCACTGTTCTGCCCATAGCCCTCAAGGTGTAGACCCCACCCCCACTACCCGGGTTGATGAAGGCATCTCTAAAATTATTCCCCCTTTAGTGTTTTTTTTAGCATGCTTGATCACCAAACTCGAATGGGGCTTGTCCAAAAGGGCTCAGCAATTCTATTAATATCATGTTAGTATTTTGAAGAAAGCCTGTTCTCTCTGTAGCAGTTTTCAAAGCCTCTACTTTGTGTACATGAGACATCTCATGTGTATCTCACTGCTATTAAGGAGAGGTAAGCAGGCGGCTTTCTTCATTCTGTTTTAGAGCTACAGAAACTATGACTTGAAGGGTGGCATGAGCTGTCCAAAATAGGACACAGACAGTGAAGAGAAAACAAGGAAAGAACAGGGACTCCCTGGCATTCCTCCTGGGAGTGGTGCTGCTGCTAGCGGACCAGCTTGAGAAGTACCCAATGTTCTTGACAACAGGCAAATCGCAGCACCAATCAGCACAGAACAAAAAGTGCTCATTTGTGGAGCAGGATGTTCCCTGTCTTTGGACATTCAGCAGGGGGTATTGTGAGTGCTCTGGTGCACTACCCAGGTCCCCCTTCAGGGCCCAGGCCCGCAGCTCCTGGCTGCTCATCCACAGTGGCATCCTTCTCTGGGGACTCCCTATGGTGGAGAGAGCTTCCTTTTCCAAGTATCTGCCTCCTCCCTGGGTAAAGCCTGCATCCAGGGCTGGTGTGTGCAGATGCACAGAGCCCTGATCCCCCGGTCTTCACATGGGAAGAGCCAATCCAGTTGAGACCTCCCCAAGGGATCAGCCAAGGGCTGATGTGACTGTATCCAAGTCAAACATCTCCCTCTACCCACTCTTCCTCCTTCACTTCTTTTTCTAAAATTTAATTTAACTTTCAGTTGACAATTAAAAATTGTGTATGTTCACAGTATACAGGGTGATGTTTTGATTTATGTATGCTCTGTGGAATAACTAAATCAAACTAATTAACATATGCATCATCTCACATGCATATCTTTTTTTGTGGTGAGAACATTTAAAGGCTACTCTTTTAGCAATTTTCAAATATACAATACACTGTTATTAACTATAATCACCATATTGTACAAAAGATCTCTTGAATTTATTCCTGCTGTCTAACTGGAGGTTTGGACCCTTGACCAGCATCCGCCTATTCTCCTCTCCCTTCCCTGTTTAGCTCCCACATACCAGTGAGACCATGTGCTATTTGTCTTTCTGTACATGATTTATTTCACTTCGCACGCTGTCCTCCAGGTTCATCCATGTTGTTCCAAATGAAAGTATTTTTTTTTTAAGGCCAAATAGTATTCCATTTTGTATATATACTACTTTTAAAAATCCATTTATCACAAGAATATGGGGCAAGGGGCACAGGAGGGGAGGGGACGGGGAGGATGGGTGGAGGGAGGGTAATTGGTGGGATCACATCTATGATGTGTCTTAGAAGGGTACAGATGAAACTTACTAAATGCAGAACACAAATGTCTTCATACAATAACTAGGAAAGTGCCATGAAGGCTATGTTAACCAGTTTGATGAAAATGTTTCAGATTGTATATGAAGCCAGCACATTGTACCCCACGATTGCACTGATGTACACAGCTATGATTTAATTAAAAAAATCCATTTATCTATTGATAGATAAAGTTAATTTTGTACCTTGGCTATTGTGGACTATGCTATAATGAACACGGGAATGCAGTTATCTCTTCAACATACTGATATCATTTCCTTTGGTCACATTCCCAGTAATGGAATGGTTGGGTTATATAGGAGTTCTATTTTATATTTTTTACATAGTGGCTGTACTAATTTACATTTCCACCAATAGGATATAAGGATTTCCCTTTCTCTACATCCTTGCCAATACTTTTTATCTCTTGTCTTTCTGATAATAACCATCCTAACAGACCCGAGGTGACATGTCATTGTGGCTTTAATTTGCATTTCCTTGATGATTAATGATATTGAGCATATTTTTCCCATAAAACTGTTGATCATTTTTCTTCTTTTGAGAAATTTTCCTTTTAGTTTCTTTGTCCATTTTTAATAGGTTATTTGATTTCTTGCTATTGAGGTGTTTGTGTTCCTGATGTATTTTGAATATTAACTCCTTATCAGATGTGTGATTCATAAATGTTTTCTCCCATTCTGTAGGTTGTCTCTTCCCTCTGTTGGTTGTGCCTTGTGCTGTGCAGAAGCTTTTTAGTTTGACATGATCCCATCTGACTATTTTTGCTTTTGTTGCCTGTGCTTTTAGGTTTATATATTAAAAAAAACTTTGCTTAAACCAATGCCATGGAGATTTCTTTCTATATTTCTCCTTCACGTCTTCTTCTTTTTTTTTCTTTTTATTAAATCATAGCTGTGTAAATTAATGCAATCATGGGGTATAATGTGCTGGTTTTATAAACAATTTGAAATATTTTCATCAAACTGGTTAACATAGCTTTCATGGCATTTTCTTAGTTATTGTGTTCTGACTTCTAAAGTTCACTGAGATGCCAGGGATCCGGGTATTGCACCTGCCCAAAAGGATGCTGTCCTTCAGCATTAAGCCAAGAGAGGGGGAGCTTCAGACAATCACAAAGAGAATACAAAGTGTCCTCCCTGGATTGTGGAGAGATGAAGACAAGACCTAATTCATACCTGAAAACACAAGTGAAAGGCATTCTGGGGTTGCTTTAGACCAGGGGTGTCCAACCTGTGGCCCTCAGGCTGTATGCTGATTTTATGAGGACTTTTTTTTGCTTATGTGTGATACTGGATATCACGAAAAGTATGCATGGGCCTTTTAATTTTTCTTATTGTTAATCAGCTTTTATTACTGTATGTGTACATTTAATGTGTGGCCCAAGATAACTCTTATTGTTCCAATGCTTGGCAGAGAGAAATAAGAAAGGTGGGACACCCCTGCCCTAGACCACTGTGCCAAGAGATAAGAGTGGGAATGAATTTCAGATATGGCTTTCTTGAAAAGGAGACAGACTTTGGATGTCCTGAAAGGTCCTTCACCCCAGAGGCTGGCCTGGGGAGGGCAGATGGCCCTCCCTGGTGGGTTGTCAGTGCCAGGAGCTTAGGACCTGACCCTGGTGGAAGCACTACCCATGTTAGCAATGTGCAGGTGCCAGGCCTTGCTTCTGGCATTGCGTGGTGGTCTCAGAAGAACCCTCAAAATGCCCCACAAGACAAAAGAATCAATATTTGAGAGTCTGCCAAGGGAAACTTTATTAAAAAAGCTAGATAGCACCAGGCTACAAGACACTTTTCCATTCTTTAATTCTCTCATTGCTCCTCTTTCCCCCAATGTCATAAGAGCCAGAAGCCGCATGGTGTTTGGTGTAAAGAATAAAAAAGTCTGGGGGAATGGTTAAGAAAAAGCTAAAAAGTAAAAATCCAGAAAAGGCTATATCTACCCTCTCTTCCCTTGGTAGGCTTTCTCTCTGGTCCCTGTTGTGGAGATTTGGGAAGAGAAGTTTTAAAGTGGATGATAGATTGGACTTTCGGAATACAAATTGGTAAATTGATAAGCCTTTTTTATTTTTATTTTTTTGCTCCTGAATGTGAGACTGCTTGTTAATATAGTGATTGAGAAAGTTCTGAAACCTACCTGAGGCTTTATTCAAGGATAGCGAAGTATTACTTGGCTTTTGGCTGAGCAGGTTTACAAGAGACCTGATGGAAAAGGACAAATTTGTTTGCCTCTTGCATCCTGCTGAGTCCAACTTATTCAATAAACAGGTTACGCTTAGCTTCCTTTTTTTGTTAATTTCCTGCTGGGACCATGCTGAGGACAGAAGGCAGTGTGGCATATCCTTTAATCTGGGAGTTTTCTCAGAGCAGTATTTCCCCAAGTGTGTTCCATATTCTGTCTGATGTTAATAAGTGTTAACTGAAAAGTGTTCTCTGTGGCCAAATATTCTTGGAACTACTGGGCTAATAAAGTTCACTTGTATTCATTGCACACCTTCTCAGAGACTTTAAAATAACAACCTGCATCATGACTCCAGGATAGCCTTTCCCAGCTGAAACTCATTTGATAACTAAATCATTTTTGAATATCTCTTAGGCATAGTCTTTCTAGAAATACTTAGGAATAGATGAATTTAACTGTACTAATATGTCAGAACAATGCTTTCTTGTAACAAAGCATGGTAGGATAATATGTTGAGACATTGTCTTCCTCAGGTCGGCCTGCTGTAACAAACATGCCATAGACTTGGTGATTTAAACAACAAATGTGTATTTCTCAGAGTTCTGGAAGCTAGGAAGTCTAAGATCAAGGTGCCAGCAGACTCTGTGTCTGGCCAGATCCTGCTTCCTGGTTCATAAGAGACTGTCTTGTCATTGTGTCTTCACATAATGCAAAGAGAGAGCTCTGGTCTTCTCCTCCCTTTATAAGGGCAAAAGTTCCAACATAGGGGCTCTGGCTTCATGACCTAATTGCCCCTCAAAAGGTCCCACCTCCATATACCATCATACGAGGGATTAGATTTCAACATATGGATTTTGGAGGGACACATACACGTTAAGCCCATACTAGATATTAACTGAGATTTCAGCCTTGATTATCAGCTGAGACATGCTATCTAGTGATTTCTGGTCTGCCCTTAACTCACCACCCTGGGCATGGGGCTTCTTCTAGACAGTGCTGTCCTTCCTGTTCTCAGAGCTGTGCACTGCAGAGCACTGGTGGAGGGGCACCCACGGCAGCCGGCCAGGGGCATAGCCCATTTTCCTGTCCTCCTGGGGAGCACATTCTGGAAACTTAGCAAATCCTGCTTGTGATACCGAACTTTGTTCTCTCTCCTGGCTGGCTCGCCAAATCTGATACTGGAGTTTCAGTTTCTTGGTCTTGGTGATTTGAAGAATAAATCTGCAGACCACAGATCAGCGGTAAAACAGAATTTTATTTACAGAAAAGAATACAAAAACACTAAAGCTACTGGTAGGGAGAGAAAACCCAAGTCGGGAGAGAAAAGCTCTCTCTGTTTCTCTCTCCTGTCTCTCCCCGTCTCTCCGTCTTTTTTTCCCAGCTCTTTGTCTAGGGGTATATATAGGTGCATGGGTTCCTTCTATATGAGGTCAGGAAATGAATGGACACAGTCTCTTCTGCTGGGGCAAGGTGAATGAGTATATTAATGAATGGACACAGTCCATTCACAGAATTGACCTAGGCATAGGAAGTAGGGGTTCCGTAGTAAGTGCAAGGGAAGGAGACACCAAGGCTCCGATTTCTCTCCAGTTGTCTGGCCCCTTTGGCTATTGGAGCCTCTGGCGGGGGTCAGAGCCCCCCTTGCCTATCCTCCAGCTGCTGGTTCCTCTGCTGGCTGCCTCTGCACCAACACCACCATGGTGGAGGTGGCAGGTCCTCCAGCTCAGCTCCACTGAGCTGGCTGGGGCGCCATCTGTGCTGTATCACTTGTTCTTACACCCCTAAACCTCTACAGGGATTTGCTTGCCCACTATCCTAGCTTTCCACAAGTCTCTGAGCCATCTACTTTCTGCTCCTCTTACTGGAGTACACTGTCTAGGTCCTGGAGTATAGATATGTGGTCTATTAGTTTAAACTTACTTTAGGTATGGCGGTGGCTTAGGGCTATGGTCCCCAAACCCTAGGACTGCTCTATGGCCTATTGGGAAGTGGATCACACAGCAGGAGATGGGTTGTGGAGGAGCGAGTGAAGCGTCATCTGTATTTACAGCTGCTCCCCTTCACTCACATCAGTGCCTTAGCTTTGCCTCCTGTCACATAAGTGGTGGGATAAGATTCTCCTAGGAGGGCTAACTCTCCTGTAAACTGTGCATCTGAGGGATCTGGGCTGTGTGCTCTTTACAAGAATCTACTGCCTGGTGATCTTAGGTACGGCTCCAAATACAGACTGTCATTAGCAGAGAGGCTGGATTGCACAGAGACCATAATAAATCAATTGCTTATAGACTCATACCAACCCCCCCACCTCTGATCTCCCTGTCTGTGGAAAAATTGTCTTCCATGAAACCAGAACCAGGTGACAAAAAGGTTGAAGACCAGCGGTGTAGCATACAGCTACTTTTAAGCAGCTCTTTTTACGGGGCCCTAAACCCTCTGGATTCAGGCAAAGACAAAGGCAATGCTCAAAGGCAGTTGGGCGTGGATGAGATCTGTCTGTCACTGATACATGGGACCTGGAGAAAATAAATGGCTAGGAAAATTCTTTCCAAGGTTCAACTTATTATTTCCTCCATCCCACACAGGTAACTTTTGCCCTTGCTGTAGAAGCCCTATTGATTTATAATAAACCTCTGCCCATGGAAGGGAAATGAGAGTGCTAAGCACACAACTGAGTTATTGTGCTGTTGTTAGTACTTGGTGTAGCCTGGGAAATTACTGTGGAAAGCACGTTCCCTGTGTCCTGCAGGGAATGCTTCCCAGAAGACGGAGCTCACACAACTCCCTTACATGGTGTCTCACATTCTCTGAGGTGTTCTGATGCTCCCCGAGGTGCTGATACCATGGAGGATGAAGAAGAGATTATGGCAAGTTTTAGGGGAATTAAGAAAAATCCCACAAGCATCTCAACCAAAGAATAGGCTACTTACAAGGGAAGCAACATCCTTACACCTTAGATTTCAGTCCAACACAGAAGCACCATCCTCAGAGTCTTAAATGAAGAAGGTTGTGACCCTAGAATTCTATGTTCAGTTCAATTGTCATTGATGTGTGAAGCCATAAAAAAGATACTTTCAGAAACGCAATGGTTTAGAAAGTATGCCACTTTCTTATGCTTCTAGGAAACTGTTCTAAGATGCATTTCAGCTGACTCAGAGATAAATCAAGTATTCAAAAACTGACAATATTGTATGCTACAAAAACAAAACAAAATCTCAGTATGTTCTGAAGCGCATAAATGGCACAAGCCATATTTTCTGACTAGGATATGAGACAATGAAATAAAAAATCCATTTAAGTAGAATAAAAATAATTTCCAGATTTGATCACTGGAAGAAAGATGAAATAAAATTTCAATTATAGTGTGTATAGGAAATGAGGAATTTGCTACAAATGAAAACATTCCCTAATTTAATCATGATCATTTCATGAATGAGAAGTTATTATCTTGGTGTGCCAGAGGAAGGGATGGGATCAAGGCAGGGGTCCACAGCTTCCTCCGGGAAGAGAGCCATAGAAACAGGAGCCACCCACCCAGGAGACACATTTGTCACTGGAACTGGCCCCATGACAGGGCCTTCGGGGAGGGCAGATGAACTGTCTGATAGAAGTTAGCAGAAGGGGAAGAACAAAAACAATGTTAGAGATATGTTCCTCCAGGGAAAAAGGAAGAAAGCGGAAACGAAAGAAGCAGCAAGATGCAGTCAAAGAAATGCTGGTGGGCCTTGAGATTCAAAGAAGCTCGACTCCATCTCCAAATCTCTGAGGTGCGCTGCCCACCCGGATTGCGAGTGACTCTCTGAGAAGCAGACCTGCCAGGTGGAGTCCCTGCATTGGCCCTCGGCTTGCTGCCTGTGTTCCCTTGCTGCACTTAAGGACGTTGCCATTGTCTACACAAAGCCCAGCCCTCTGAGCCATGCTTGAATCTAAGGGTAGGACTCCAAACGAGACTATGAAACACTGTTACAAGTGTTACATAGGCCACATTGCTCTGGGAAGGCCTCTGTTGGAAGCTGAATCTCCTGCTCCAACTAGCACCTCTTGCCTAAGCTCATGGAGCAGGGCCCTCCTTCCTGCCCTACACCACTTCATCCCTTTCCTCACTTGTACCTGTAGGAGTGTGCTAATCTGGCATTGGCCATGGCACACAGGCCTGGCAGCAAGCCCCACAGGAAGGCTTGGGCAGTCTCCTGAGATGAGATGCTCAGAATGTGGCCACCTCTCCCAGGAGGGGGGAGCATTGCTGCCGGATAGGCACCTGGGGAGGACAGCACCTTGGCCTCTGGTTGCCCCAGATGTGCCACTGCAGAAGCCTGAGGCCCCTTTCCAGGTCATGGAGTATGGAGGAGCCCCCAGTGCCGGCAGCTTCTTCCCCGCCCTCTGTGCTGGTCCTCCCAGGCTGATGGGGGTCTGTCTCCTCCCGCTCTGTGTGCTTTCAGAATCACACTCTGTCCTTGACCTTCCCAGTATCAGCTGGTGAGTGAACTTTCCTCAACATCAATCTGACTGTGTCTTCATCCTTTAAAGTCTTCGGAGTGTTTCACCTTGGTTGATGTCCAAATGCCTTAAGGAGATGACAGGAACCTTTATGTCTCTGCCTGGCTCATTCTGCTCTTCTCAAAATCCCTTCTCCATTCTCACTGCACAGCCCAGTCTTTCTCCCTGCAGCCTGTCGTTCAGGCTTTTTTCACTGTCTGATCAGACAGCTCTCTCCCTCCTCATCTGGGTGAGTGGCAACTTCTCATGCTGCAGGTCTCCATTTAGATATCGCTTGAGCTGTAAAGCCCTTTCCTGGGCCCTGGGGGCTGGCTCGGATGCGCCTTCTGAGCTCTGGAGGCAGAGTCCGCCTCTCCTATCCCAGCGGGTATCACACAGAACTGCATTTGCTTACTTTCTGGCATACACTTCGCTCCTCATCACCATAGACCTTTGGTTCCTTATGTGAACGAAACACTGTCTAGGGGCTGGGGATCTTAGAGACGTGGGTTTGAATTTCTTCCCTGTAAATATATCTTGAGCACATCACTGCACTTCTCAGAACCTCAGTGTCTTCGTCTGCCACTTGGGTTGCTCTGAGGGTTCCAAGAAATTGAGTTCCCCAATGTGTGCAAACCACCTGGTGCCGTGCCTTGTCCAGAGCAGCCTAGATGCGCACGCTCTACACTCTGCCTGCCCTGCCATTGAGCGGCCACTACTACAACACCCCGCCCACCCTGTTCACTGCTGAGAATGCCTCCACCAGCCTGACCAGAACGTGAATTACCTACATCCGCTAGATATGACGATGTGGGCTCCAGGGCCCCCTTGGTGCTTCCCTGCACCTAATAACAGAATTGCTTTCTTCCTGCCCTCTGCCTAGCACTTGACGCTTGCTACTTGGGGAGAGTTCTGCTGTCAGACAAGGTGGCTTCTTTGACAGCTCGGTCCTGGGACGTGTGGTCAGAAAGCTGTGGACCTTACCTTTTAATAAGAGGTGAGGTTGGGGTCAGAAGTTAATGGGACTGGAGCCCAATATTACTCTCCTGAGGTCCAGTGTTATTGCCAGTGCCTGGGGCTGCCTAAATATCGGGGAAGCTGGCTTTTCCCCATTGTCTGTAACCTATGGTGATATTAGGGCTGGCAATTACCCAATACAATGTCCATCCACCCTTAAATTTAATACAGAAATCAGGTGTGTTGTGGAAGGGCCTGAAAAGGCTTTAATTTTCTCAGCCATCTAAGGCTCTGTGCTGATTGGAGTGTCCCTGGTACAAAAGCACTGTCCATCATATGCTTTGCTGAATACAACACTTAGCCCAGCTGTGCAATCTTCCCCAACAGCTTCACAATGGGCCCCAATCAAGGCTCAGAACTTCTCCTCCCACTCTCTCCGACCTGCTCTCCACCCCTCTTCTCTCCCTTGGAGAAAGAACAGCCCATTGTCAGATGTTCCTCTGATGCTTATCATTGGCAACAAGAGGCTTCTGCTGGTGCTGTAGCCCTTGAGGTCCCGCTCCTTAACCTTGCAAACCAGTTTTCTTGGTAGAAAGGTTAATAGGCTGTCCACCTTCTTCACCCCATTTCCCCTTCTGGCAACTGAAGCAGGGAAGCTGTTGCTTTGGCAGATATGGAAATTTCTGCTTAAACTGCCAACCTGTGAGACTTTGAGGTTCATTAAGTTTTTCCGCTAGTCCTAGAGCTGAGTAAGCTGGGACTTGGCTCCACAGGTATTAACTGGCAATCTGAACTTAAATGCCCCACTTAGATGAACAGCTCCACAGAGAAGGGCTTGCTTTGCAGGCTGCCACAAGTAAATCAGGGAAGCACTGAGCTGGCATTCGTCTTTGACCCTCCTTCAGTGGTGTTTGGGGAATCACCAAAGGAAGTGCTTAAAAGAAACGAGGTTCCACAATGGGTCCAGGTGGGCAATGTTTGGTCTATTGTTAGAATGTTGTATTTTCCACGAAAGTTGTAAGAATGTTCGTAGAAAAGTTCTTACAATTCTAGGTTGGCTCTGCAGCAAGGCAGGCTGGGCCGCTGTGGAGCTAAAGGAAGCTGGTACTGGGGCTTATAGAACTAAGTGTCAGGGAAGTTCCTCAAAGTGGGGTGGCCAGTTGTCCACTCCAGAGACATTCAAAGGGGCAGCAGGACTCTGGCACAGTTCTGTGGAAGCATCTGGGTCAGGTGGTATGTCGGTGTATGCAAGATGCCTGCCGGGAGTTGAAATAAGACAGAGTCCAGCTCAGGCAGGTGAAGGGGTGCCAATTTCTCAATGGAACACTGAGGTCCAAGACATGAGTGCAGTGCTGGGTAAGTTATCAGAAACACTGAGCCTTCCAGGTATAGGGCAGCTCTCGGACATGGAGGCTTACCAGAACCAAAGGCCCCCAGGGCTGGTGAATTCCGGTTTTCTGTTAAGCAGCTGGGCTGGAGAGCATTTTCCAGGAGGCTTTGTGAGGCTGATGCTGCAGGCTAAAGAGTGACTGAGTAGGCAGAGTCTGGCAAAAGAGAAAGCTATCTCTTTTATATAGAAGGAAAATATATAAAAGGAAAATTGACATTTCCCTGGAGAATAATATCATATTGTCATGATTAATGTGATTATTGCAGTTTAAATGTGTTGCTGGCACCCAGAATTAGGTTTGCAGAATAGACAATCAGTTCCTAGATGCTAAAGCCTTTTCTTACCATTGACTTTCCTCTTCACATTTCAGCTGCATTTTTGGGTCGTGCACCACTTCTGTATTAAATGTGCTTCTTCTCCCCTCCCCTCCTCTCCTCTCGTCTCCCCTCCCTTCCCTCTCCTCCTTTCCTTTTTCATCATCTTTCCCCTCCCCTCCCCTTCTCTCCCCTCCCCTCCTCTCCTCTCCCCTCCCCGCTCTTCTCCTCTCCTCTCTCTTTCTCTCTTTGGCAAGGTCTTGTTCTGCTCTCCAGGCTGAAGTCTGGCCTGTAGTGGTGTGATCATAGCTCACTGTAACCTCAAACTCCTGGGCCTCAAATGACTTTCTTGCTTCAGCCTCCTGAGTAGCTGGGACTACGGCCATGCACCATTATACTTGGCTAATTTTTCTTTGTTTTTGTAGAGACAGGGTCTCACTATCTTTCTCAGGCTGTTCTCAAATTCATGGCCTCAAGTGATCCTTCCACCCCAGCCTCCTGAAGTTCTGGCTTTACAGGCATAAGCTACTATGCCTGGCCATTCTTCTATTTTTGTCATATATTTTTGTTCTCTGTTCTGATTATTGGTATACAACAAATTACCTTACAGGTCAGTGACTGTAAAATGACAACCATTTAAATATGTATAGTATACTACAGGAGACATATCAGAGTTATAAGACTAAAGAGAGCCACAAGGCCCATGCAAACATCTCTAGGGCCTTACCTGAGTGTTCCCTAGCATTATGAGTTAACCTGGCCCAAAGATTTCTGGGGTACAAGGCCACCTCAGCACAGAGGCAATTGTCATGAACTTTTAAAAGCAAAGCTTCCCCTTACAAGAATAGATTAGACTTTGTTCATGAAAGAAACACTTGGTAACTGACTCAGACTCAATATGGGTGTGAAAACGGGGGAAAATCCCCCAGACTCTGAGAATAGTCTCTGGGCAGACACCCTCCTGGCTCCATGGTCATCTTATCCCTGACGGTAAATGGCCCAAGGTCCTGGCCTACTCCTGCTGTCCACATTGTGGCAGCACTGCCAGGATCCATGGCCTGAACATCAGACAGTGCCTAGGAGTCACCTTTGACATGAGTCAGATCCAAGGTCAAAAGTTACTCCTGGGGAAGCTAGTTAACTAGGACCATCTAAGACCCCCAAATAAATGTGACAATATGTTACCAGATTTTGTCAGTTGGGAATTTAGAGAGTGTAGGAGACCAAGCACCAGGCTGATAGAAGCAGCCACTGGTTGTTGAAGAAGGAGCTGGGAATGAGACAATCTCCTAGCTGGCATGGAGATGTTCTATAGCCCAGAGACAAGCCCTCAAACAGCTGCCTGCCTTAATGAAATAAGATTGGTAGCTCGTTAGCAAGCAAGTGTTATACTTTGTAACATTCATAGGGCAATAGGACTGGAGTTGAGCCTGGGCAGAAAGAGCACTTAGCAACCAATAAATATGTGATCCTAGCACATGGGCCCCCACTCCCGTTGTATGAGGCTTCAATAAAATGCCATGAGAGAGGTTTCTTGCAGCTCTCAGAGGACAGATGGGAAGCCCACCTCTTGCAGGCATGTACCTTCAATCTGTGTCCGGGCTGTTTTTATTCGCAAGGTGACGGGATGCCACAGCGGGAACCTACAAGAGAGGATGCATCCTGCAAGGGTTTTCTCTGTTGCATCATATTTGAGGTCTCTGCTTGGAAGACTTGATAGCTGGGGGTGGTTACCAGGACTGGAATTATCTGGAAACTTCTTCACTCACATATCTGACACGTGTGCTAGCTTGGCTGGAAGGCTGAGCTCAGTGGGAAATCCCGTTTGGAGGGTCCCTGTGAAGCCCATCCGGCATGGCAGCTCAGGGATCCTAGAATAAATGCTGGAGCATTGGCACCATGACCTAGCCTTGGAAGCGATGCCGCTCCCACTCCTACTGCCACGCTCCATCAGCAGAAGAGGTCACAGGCCTGCCGACTTCAAGGGAAATGAACCAGGGAAAGTGTATCCCAGGGTGTGTGGCCATGCTTTAAAACCCCTCTGCCTCTGCTTTTTTTTTTTTTGCAGTTTTTGGCCAGGCCTGGGTTTGAACCCGCCACCTCTGGCATATGCCAGCGCCCCACTCCTTTGAGCCACAGGTGCCACCCTGCCTCTGCTTTTTTTATCTGCTAGGTTTTTGCTGCTTCTAATGCTTCCACTGCTTTCTTTCCTCTTGTTCTGTTGCTCAGGTGGCCTGCCACCGCCTCTTTTCTGTCTGAGCTGATCTGTTCACTTGCTAGTTTGTGCTGGCTTCATGGGTGCAGGGCTGGGGTCATTCTTTATCCCTTTATCCCGGAGGGTTTTACTCCCTCAGGAAAACCTGCCATTTGGCTGGGTTTGTCACAATGATGCCAGGAAGATCACACACAAGGAAGAATTGTTCCTGGCATTTCTTAGACACTTGTCGTTCCTTCTCTTCTCCCAGTAGGTTTTATCAAAGGTCATTCTTTCATAGGAAATAGAGACTGAAGAACAAATCAGTGAGTCTTACATGTCTCAGATTTTCCTGCACTTTGATAGCCATACCCCATGCAAATCCATAAAGCTGAGATTTTTACCCTATATGGTAACATATTTTTTTCTCTGATTGTTTGAAAGAGTGCTGGTCTGGCTTTTTTTAGACTAGATTTAATGTTTTCTAGGGGTGGGAGAATATGTGTTGTGGTTTATTTAGACCCAACCCACTGACCCCAGTGTCAGCAAAGCCGTCTGCCCCAACCTGAATAGGCATTAATCAATTGGAAAGGCCATCTTCAGGTTTACCTCGGTGTGACTGTGGTTTTTGTTTTGCTTGTATGCTTGGTTGGCCTGACAAAGTAAGTACAAAGTGCAGGTAGACACGAGTGATGGCCAGGAGAGTCCATGAGTCTTTTCTCAAAAAGGGACATTCACATGTCAAAGTGATGCAGGGTCATGATTGTGGCATTGTTTATGGAACAGCTCCATGGTCTTGTCTGCAGCAGAGGAAGTCAGAGCTTGGGACTCGGTGTCAGAGTTGGCGGAATCCCAACTCTGCTACTAACTAGTGCCGTGACCTTGGCAACCTACATCCTCATCCTGAAACCCAGTCTCCTTAGCTATAAACTAATAACAATAGAACTTTATTTAGAGTTGAGATTAAATAGTGCCAGTTATTTTATGGTGAGGATTAAATAAAATAATTTCTGGGAATGCATTAAAATGTAGTTATAAAGATTTACTGATTGTTCACTAGTGGGCTAAGTCAGGGTTTGTAGACTCAAGGAACCAGATTGGTGATTTAATTGACCCAAGAAATTGGACCTGAAGAAAAGGAGAGCTGTGCAAGTGTCATATTAGGGGAGAAATGCTTCCACCTATCCTCAGCTGCTGATTGCTCTGTGCAGGCCCAGGGGGCCAGATATGATTTTGTCAGAGAATCCAGAAATGCAGACTTCTACAAGGATACCTATGATTTTAAATGTTATGCATTAAAAACTAAACACATACAAACACACACAAACATAGTGTGCAATGAACAAAATTCTCTGCAACTCATCTTTGTCTCACTGCCAATTTAAGATTTGATTCAAAAATGATGTTGAGAGGATAAAAATGGTGTAAAACATTTCTCCGTGCTCCTCTCTCTCTGCTAAGTACAGCTATAAGCTCTGGAAATGATGTAAGAAGTAACCAAAAGAATATTGTTTGCTTTTTTCTTTTTTTTCTTTTTTTTTTGAGACAGAGTCTCACTGTGGTACCCTCAGTAGAGTGCCATGGCATCACAGCTCACAGCAACCTCTAACTCTTGGGCTTAATTGATTCTCTTGCCTCAGCCTCCCAAGTAGCTGGGACTACAGATGCCTGCTACAACGCCTGACTTTTTTTTTTTTTTTTGCAGTTTTTGGCCGGGGCCAGGTTTGAACCCGCCACCTCCAGTAAATGGGGCTGGTGCCCTACTCCTTTGAGCCATGGGTGCCGCTTTCGTCTATTTTGTTGTTGTTGTTGTCATTGTTGTTTAGCAGGTCTGGGCTGGTGTTGAACCTGCCAGCCTTGGTGTATGTGGCCAGCACCCGACCAATTGAGCTATGGGCACCACCCAACAGAGGAAGTTGGGCTGGTCAGGGACCCAGGGACAGGATGAACAACCCCATAGCATCTTAGCACTTTCCATTAATGGCAGAAAGAGACTGAGGTCAGTTGTCTCTTCATTCCCAACTTAACTGAAAGTGACCCAATTTGACTCACTTGCAAAACTATCCTTAAGAATGGCTAGAATAATTCCTTCAAATAGAAAAGAAATGATAAAAGAAAGCATTAGGTAAGAAGAAAGTACAATGGAAAGAATAGATACTATATATAAATAAATAAGACTACCCTCACCAGTTTTATAAGTCATTTACAATGAAGGAAATAAAAATTATAACACTAATGCTCAAGATGATTGTATTTAAAAGTGGTGTAGGCGAAGTGACTAAAATGGAAGTAAAGTTTCCACATTTCAGTCCACATGCCAAAACACCGATAAAGTCAGAGACGTCCATTGTAACACACAGAGCCACTGTATAGGCAGCAATGTATATAAAAACTCCATAAATGAGTCAAGAATGACTTCTAAAGAATGTTCAGACAGTCCACAGAAGGCAAGAAAAGAGAAACAGAGCAATAAAAATTAGAGGGGGAGATAAGCGCATGAAAAGACCTTGGGCATCATTAACTATTGAGGAAATTTAAATGGAAACCATGATGCACACTTATAGAATACCCAAAATTAAAAAAATAGTGCCAACAACAAATGTTGACAAAGATGCAGAGAAACTGGATCGCACAGTTGTTGCTGGTGGGAATATAGAATGTTATATTCACTCTAAAAAAGTTTCACTGTTTTTTATGAAACTCAACATGCAATTGCCATGTGAGCCAGCAATTGCATTTTGGGGCATTTATCCCAGAACAGTGAAAATGAAAGTGAATATTCATAATATTCAGTAATATCTTAAAGTGGGAAATAATCAAGCTATTTTTCTATAGGTGAATGATCAGACAGTCTGGTACATCCATACCAGAGAATATTTCTTCGCAGTAAAAAATAACAAACACATGTAACATAACAACTTGGTGGAATCTCAAGGGAAAAAATGAGTCCCAAAGGTTATGGGAGCAAGGGAGATGGGCTGGGATATAAAATGGTAACACAAAGGATACTTGTGGTAATAGAATTGTTTACCTTCTTGACTATGCTGATAGAACCTACACTTGAGATAAAATTTCATAGAACTAAACACACAATCATGTGCATAGGTTTGGGAAAATCTAAATACGATCAGTAGATTATATCAATGTGAATATCCTGGTTATAATATTAGACTATAGTTTTGCAAGATATTACTACTGGGGGAACCTCTATTATTTCTTACATGTGCATGTGAATCTACAATTATTTTGAAATAATAAAAATTAACTCAAAAAGTTAATGCAGTTACAAGTTACAGAACTGGTCTCATTCATTTTCCAACATTTCTCAAAAATGTATAACTCAAAAGTTAATAGTCACAAGATGCAGAACTGATCTCATTCATTTTCCAACATTTCTGTGAACACATCCAGGCCTACATTCAAACTCTATTTAAAATCTTAGGAAAGGCAATTAAATTAGAATAAGTTGTAAATTGCCTTTGCAACTGAGCCTCAACTATGACCTGGGTTCAGGTTTTATAGTCATGTAAATATATTCTTTTTTCTGTGCTGCTGGGAGATTGGAAAGTTTTTTACTCTTTTGATTTCTCACAAGTCAACTCAGTTATTTCTCTTTCAGAACTTGTGAGCAAGGACTCTATTTCTGAAAAGCAAATTGTGCACTGTCATCCCCAGATATCTTGGTTTGGACAAATTACAGGAGTGAGTCCTCTTTCTATTTGAATGCTACAAACTACTCAGTGGGGGAGGAGGAGGCACAAGGAAACTATTTCCTACCAAATTTTCATTAAAGAAATGGCTTTTCCATTTTCTGTCCTGATTGAAGGCAATAACAGGATGTTGGTTTGGAAACCTTGGTGGCTCAGTAGAACCAAGAATTGAAAGCAATTCTTAGATTTATATAAGAGAATGACTGAGGTGGTCCTGATAATTTGTGACACATAGATGTTTTATTTCACCCACATTTTACAGCAAATTCAACTCTATTAAATTTCATACTTAAAAAAAACCCTGAGCATGTACTGATCCATTTCTTTACAGGAAATATGACTTCACCCATACAAGAAACCCTTTTGAGGGTGAGCTGGTGATGGAAACAGGGTGAGAGTAAGCCAATGACAGAAACATCAAACAAAGAACTTGACTCTATTAGATTTTGGCATCATTTAGGCTTCCCAAAGCTATAAGGAGACAATTTTTAGTACTTATTGAGTACCTACTATGTGCTAAGCCCTGTAGTATTTGTTAAGAAGATTGGAAGGATTAGAAGTAAATCCTTAGGTGAGTCAATTTACAGATTACAAAATGTTTCCAACTGCATCCTCTCCGGCTGTCACAAAAATTCTTTCAAGTAGTTATTACTGTTTCTTATCCTTTCATAGCAGAGAAAACAGAATCTTGGGTAAGTTAAGAGAATGCCCCACATTGAGGCTATCATGAAGCATAGACCTTAAGCGATTTGTAACTTACTTCTGATCCAAGTTCGAGCATCTTTCTCCCCAGAAAATTATAAGATCTTACCTCCCACGCAAGCATCTAACATGTTAAGAATTGTAAGCTTTCTCTCTCATTCCCTTCCCCCCCATCCATCTCACTCTCTCTCCTAGACACACACACACACACACACACACACACACACACACACACACACACGATGTATATTCAGAGAGCCAGGCAGAACTAAGAGCTACAAAGGAAGGGACAAGGAAGCTCCTCTGGGATGGCAGAGCCAGGGTGAAATAGAAGCTCCCCTCTCCACTCCAGCCATTCTCAGACATGTCAAATTCTACCCAGATAGAGTCAGAATTGTTACTAGCCAGTGACTCTGTGTGTCCCCCTCTTTGCCATTTTATTTATTTATATTGGTGGTTCTCAACCTTCCTAATGCTGTGGCCCTTTAATACAGTTCCTGTGGGTTGTGACCCACAGGTTGAGAACTGCTGGTTTATATTATTATTTTCCAAATTTCAGATTAATATGAGGATACTAACGATTAGGTGACAATGTTTGTGCTTGTTAGGTAAGATCTCTGTTGCATTTGTGCCACTCACTCAGGAGGTGTGCCATATACTCTTACATTGTGCCCATTAGGTGAGAGCACCCCAATCTCTCTCCTTTCTCCCCTCTCCCCACTCGAATTAAATTGAGTCCTTCTCTTTTATAGCTGTGTATCAATTTGTCTACTGGCTTCATAGTAGTATGGAATACATTGAATACTTGTATTTCCATTTTGTAATACTTCACCAAAGAGAATGTTCTCCGGTTCTATCCAGGTTAATATAAAAGATGTAAAGTCCCCATCTTTTTATGGTTGAATAGCATTCCATAGTATACACAAAACACAATTTATTAATTCATGAGTTGATGGGTATTTGGATTGATTCCTCATATTGGAGATTGTAAATTGAGCCATGATAAACAGTTTAGTGCAATGTCTTTATGATGAAATTATTTTTTTTCTTAAGGCACATGCTTAGTGATGGGATTGTGAGATCAATTGAAAGGTCTATTTTGAGCTCTTTGAGGCGTCTTCATACTTTTTTTTTTGAGACATAGTCTCACTCTGTCACCCATGGCATCATAACTCACAGCAACTTTAAACTCTTGGGCTCAAATGATCCTCTTTCCTCAGCCTCCTGAGTAATAGGGCGCCTGCCACAATGCCCGGCTAGTTCATACTTCTTTCCAAAGAGTCTGTATTAATTTGCAATCCCACCAAAGTGTACTGGTGCTCCCTTCTTTCCACATCTGCACCAGCATCTGCAGCTTTGGGACTTTGTGATGTGGGCTGTTCTCACTTGGACTAGGTGATATCACAGGGTGGTTTTGCATTTGCATTTCTCTGATGTTTAGGGACAATGAGTATTTTTTCATATGTTTGTTGACCATTTATCTGTCTTCAGAGACACTTGCCTGGCTTGTTTGCTCTTTTTTTGTTGATTAATTTGAGTTCCACTTAGCAACCCTTTGACAGATTCTTTTTTTTTGAGACAGAGCCTCAAGCTGTCACCCTGGGTAGAGTGCTGTGGCATCACAGCTCACAGCAATCTCCAACTCCTGTGCTCAATAGAGTCTCCTGCCTCCGCCTCCCAAGCAGCTGGGACCACAGGTGCCCGCCACAACGCCCGGCCATCTTTTGGTTGCAGCAGTCATTGTTGTTTGGTGGGCCCGGGCTGGACTTGAATCCGCCAGCTCAGGTGTACGTGGTTGGTGCCCTAGCCTGCTGAGCCACAGGCACCAAGCCCCTTTGACAGATTCTTAATATGCAAATATCTTTTTCTATTCTGAAGATTGTCTTTTTGCTCTTCTCCATTTTAAATGGGGTGTTGATCGTAGAGAACCTGACCCTGTTTCATCACTGCATGGTGATTCAGGTGGAAGGCAAATAATTTGTCTTTGCTATCAGTAGGAGAACTCTGGACCAAGAGGAAATAGATTTGATGGAGAGACTATTGCCATCATCTTGAGATCCAGGATTTGGTTTGGACACAGTGACTGGATGTTGCTTTAGGCTTTCCCCCTTATTCTTTTCAGAATAGTTGAATACTTGATGACTAGAAAAATACATTGTATTAGAGATTTTGAATGCTTACTGACAATTGGTTCTCTTTTCTTGCTGGACACTCGGGTGGAATATACTTTCCCAGGCCCCTTGCAGTTAGGCTGGACCATGTGGGTGAGTTTTAATCAAGGGCTGTGAGTAGGAGTGAACTGTGTTACTTCTGGCGGACACATTTAAGAGCAGGTCTCAATATGCTCTCTTTTCTTCTGTTGAAGTGATCCAGGAAGACATGCATTTATTCCTTGATGTGATATCAAAAGATCATGGAACCTTTGATTGTCTGTGCCCCTGAGTGATGTTATGGAGCAAAGCCCTTCACCAATCCATATTTGACATGTGTCACTAGTGAGGGAAAAGACCCTGCAAACTTTTGTTATATTTAAGTCACTGAACTTTGTTCCCAGAGCTACTCTGATTAAAGTCTACTTTGAAAACACCCTAATTAGAACCTATATTAATCTTTTATGAGGCAATTATTTCTTCTAAGTTTGCCATTTGTGTTTTAATTTTGTTTATCATAAATCACTCAATGTCACTAGAATTGAAAAGATTTTCACAACTTTGGGCCTAAAATCACCTCCTCTTCAGCAGGTAGATCATCACAGAAAAACAGATGGGTTAAGAGTCTAGGTTCTGGAGTCTCACTATTGCGCCTTTGTTTATTATGTGTAGCCTATGCAAAGCATGAAGGCAAGAGTTATTCATTGCACCAGTGTTTAAAATACTGAAAAGTTTAACCACTCTAAATGGCTATGAGTAACAGAATGGTTAAAATAAATTACAGTGTAGCAATATAATGGAATAATATGGAGTTATTAAAATCCTGGGTAGATCTCATGTGCTTGCATGGAATATATTATGGAATATATCTGGATATATTATTGGTTTCAAAATAAGCATGCAGTTTATCACCTGCAAGGGGGCTCTATCATATAATGCTGTTTCTTTTATATTTTCCCTTTTAAAAATATTTTTCACTTTTACACATTTTCTTTGATACCTTTTATTTTCATAACCATGATTTTTATCTTAAAGGCAAAGCTTTATTTTTTTTTACTGATAACAAATGGGAAACTGTGTTTATTAATTCCTCTACCTTTATCATCAGTGTTTTGACATGTGTTCATATTCTTCCTCTTTCCCCCAAATGCCTTTTAAAAATATAACTTCAGTGTTTAGACCTATATTATTATTATCTTATTGTAGGGGGAAAGGTCAAGGCTAGGGAATGCAATCCCAAAGACAGAGGAGGGAAAGAGAACTGGAATGAGGCAGGAAAGGGGAGAGAGTGAATGTAAGGGAGTGTGTTGCCAAGTTGGTCTCAGGCTCAGGTCAAGCTGACTGCTTTTTCTCACAGAGCATCATTAGAGTAGCAATAAGAAAACTTTGCATCTCTAAATAATCCATCCAGAAGAAAACAGAAGAATGGTGTGTCTTTTGGCACCTATTTCCAATTGGTCAGAGTTTTCCCTACTGAGCATCAACAGCTCTCTGCTCTGAGTTGTGCATTTGTAAGAATTACTCAGAATTCTAGAGAGCTCTGCATCCAGCTATAATAGAGTAATTGGCATTGGACTTTTCCTTCCATTGAAAACAACTAGAAAACTGGAAAAACTATATGAAGATTTGGGCAACAAGCAGTACAGGATGCTGATCCTTGAGAAGGGAAACAGACAAGGTGAGCCTTATAATTGCCTTGGTTCTTTGTCTGAAAGCTCCTTTCTTCCACAGAGCAGGAAAGGTGGACCCAAGTGGAGCAGTGCTAGAATACAAGGCAGTTGGGATTGGATGAGCAGAGTGGTTGAGAAAAGAAAATTAGGTGGAAACAAATGGGGAGTACCTAGTAAATCTATACAGATTTCTTATAGCGTGGTTCCTTAAAGAAGGGCTTGGATCGCCTGGGCCCTTGGACAAGGACTGCAGCACAGGCGCTAGAACAAGAGCCAAGCTGCACAGTCACAGAGAAAGACTTTATGAGACCTCCCCAACATTGCATACTGTGGATCATGAGCTGAAGGGTGATATCAGAAAACAGGATACTCAAGGGATACTTGAGTTCCAGGTAAGACAGAGTAGAGAGATTCCCCACATACCTTAGACTTCCAGTTGAGAATATTATGTCTCAGGAGTGACAAACTCTAGGATTAAGGATAAAATCTTCAGGATCAAGAGATAGATTCTACTTAATAAAGCATAAAACCATGAGTAATTTGAAGACAGATTAATAAAAATTTGATGAAAATAAAGAGAACCTCAGAGTAATATAGGACTCTGTCAAGCAAACTAACAAATGTTAATTGGAGTTCTGAAGGAAAGGAGAAAGAGAATGGGCAAAAAATACTTGAGCAAATAAAAGTGGGAAAGTTCCTACATTTGGTGAACACTCAATTCAGATTTAGGAAGCTCAGGAAGAATACAAAGAACACTAGACCTATATACATTATAGAGAAATTACTTAAAATCAAATATGAAGAAGAAATCTTAGAAGAAGTCAGACAAAAAATGATGTGTTACATACAAGATAACAACAATGTAAGCTAAGAAGGTTTAGGTATATATGCAACTATGCTATGGAAAGGTATATTAATTTTAATAGGACCAAAATAATTTTAGTGTGCATATTGTAATCCTAAGAACATTCATTAAAATAATGCCAAATATAGTGACAAAGCCAATGAAGATTTAAAATTTAATATTAAAAAATAATTACAGTTGAAGAAGTCAATAAAGGAGGTAGACAATACCAAAAAAGAGAGGGGAGAAATGGAAACCATTAGTAAAATGGTAGACCAAAATGCAGTTGTATTATATTAAATATGAGTGGGTTAAATATTATAATAAAACTGCAGAGTATCAGACTTTATAAAGAAATTTTTATTTTTTATTTTTTATTTTTTTATTTTTTTTTGAGACAGAGGCTCAAGCTGTCACCCTGGATAGAGTGACACAGCAACCTCCAATTCCTGGGCTCCAGCGAGTCTCTTGCCTCCGCCTCCCAAGTAGCTGGGACTACAGGCCCCCACCACAACGCCCGGCCATTTTTGGTTGCAGCCGTCATTGTTGTTTGGTGGGCTGGGCTGGATTCGAACCTGCCAGCTCAGGTGCATGCGGCTGGCGCCTTAACCCATTGAGCCACAGGCGCCGAGCCCTTTATAAAGAAATTAGCCCTAACTATATCATCTATGTGAGACATAAATCAAATAGAAGGATACAAGCAAGTTGAAAGCAAAAGTATGGTATAAAATATATTATGAAAAGGATAATCATAAGAAAGCTCAAGTGATCATAGTAACATCATAAAAATAGAATTTAAGACAAGGAGTATTATCAGAGATAAAGTTAGTATTAGATAACTGTGAATGGGCTAATTAGTCAGGAAGATATAAAAATCATAAATGCGTATCTACTCAATAAAAAGTATTTAAATACACAAAGCAGATTTTTGACATAGAAAGAAAAATGGACAAAGCAACAATTGTGTTGGAGATTTTTAAAGGCTACCTTCTCAGTGATTATAAGACGAAGGGGAAAAGAAATCAAAAGGATATAGAAGATAGGAAGATAGATCAGGAATATGAGGAGGAACCAGAAGAAGAAACTGAGGACTGGCCAGTGACAAAGAAGGAGAAGCAACCGAGAAAAATATCCTGAGGGTCACTATGTCAGAATTGGCTGAAAAGGGAGGTAGCAAAAGGACAGAGAACTGACCTTAGATTAGTGACCTTGAGAGAAGTTCCATTGGGGTCCCATGGAAAGGGAACTTATTCATGTAAGTTTAGGAAGAACAATGTGAGGAAATGCAGCCATCGGAAAGACTGAAACCTAGGAACATGCTGGGAGGCTTCACTGAGAAAGAAACATTGTAGCTGAGAGTTGATGGATGTGAGGATTATTAATACAGATCTAGAAAGGAGGAAGAAAGCAAGCAAAGTCATAGACAGATCTTTACAGTGTGAATTAAAGACAACTTCAGATGACAGCTATTTGAAGAAAAAAGGGCTAAACAAAAAATCCTGAAGAAATGGAGTAGACACACATTAGGTGACTAAGAAACAACTACTCAGTGAATAAGCAAACATCATAGTCAAGAGCTTCCAAATGAAACAGGACTGTTTATTCAGCTATGTGCAAAACACTTAGAACATAACCTCAGAAAAGACATTCCCAGAATTACTGGCCCCAAAGAGTAATTGTAAGAGGCTGATGGTGGAGTGGTTGTACCTTACCCAGAAATTGGCCCCTCCAGGCTAAGTGAGGAACCAGATGCCCTAAAACAGAAGCCCAATGTCTGAGCTATAATAACCGTACAAAGACATAAAGCCCAAGGTGAAATAACCCCCTCTCCCACAATGATATAAAGCCTGGCTAAACCTTATCCCACTCTTAGTACATGTTCAAGTCTACTCTCTACTTTGCAAAGTGGATCAGAGGCATTTTTATTCATGAAGTGGATAAAACCTAAGGATAACACCCTTAGTGTTCTAGTTGTAAATGTAGCTTTTATGGCTGGTGTAAGAGCTCAACAAAGTGATAAAAGGGGTGGGGGTGGCCAGACCGTGTTTTCCCATTCTTTATTAAGAGAGAATAAATTCAAACACACACTAAGGTGTTTTGTCTTCTTCAAACAAATATGAAATCAGGTGATAAAATAGTTTGAGCTTAAACCTTTTTGAAAGAAGAGTATTAGTGGATGATCTTGGACAGATGAAAGGATCAGGGCCTGTTTATACAAAATAAACACTATTTAAAACCGAGCCCTTTGAACAATTGCATCCAGGATGAAAATCTTAATTATCTGACAAAAGTCCATTTAATCACTAAGAGCTGAGCAAGCTGAGCAAGTATTGAAAATCTCTCACTTTCCTTCCCCTTTGCAGGTGAAGACATTACTGAAGGTTACTGAAGAAACAGGAGTTGTCTACATTGAAGTTTGGACTTACAGTTACCTCAGGGATAGACTACTTAGGAGAAAATGTTGGAGTAAGAAAGTCTATTGCAACTAAATATTTCTCATTACTGCAGTAAATTTTCTAGATTTAAACGTAGGATTTTCTTTTTGCTAAGTTTTCTACTTTTCCTATCAAACTTTGCTGGGGATTAGAGTTCACTTAAAATTAGTGTAGTCACTGAAAGGAATGGGGTATTTATTTGTTTATTTTTTTGTCTGTGTGTATTATGGGTGCAATTTCTTGTTTCATGTTTTCCCTCAGGAATGGGCATGGACAAGAGGAGTTAAAATTTTGTTGAATTAGGACATTGTAAATGGAATACCATTCAGTCATAAAAGGAATGGACTCCTGTCTTTCATGGTTGGAGCTGAAGGACATCATGTTAAGTGAAATTAATCAGGGACAGAGAGTTAAACACCTCATGTTCTCACTCAAATGGAAGCTAAAGAGAAATTGATCTCATAGAACTAAAAGGAACAGAGGATACTAGAGGCTAGGAAAAGCAGAAGGAAGAAAAATCTAGGGAGGGATTTGTTAAAGGTTATAAAAATAGTAGATAAATGGGAAGAATAAATGCTAGCATTCTATAGCTGTGTAGGATGACCATGGTTAACAATGTTATCTTATAGTTTCAAATAGCTAGAATGGTCTCAACACAAAGAAATGACAACTCTTTGAGGCAATGAGTATGTTGATTATCCTGATCTGTTCACTATACACCATGTGTATCAATATATCACTATACATCCCATGAATATGTATAATTATTGTCAATTTAGAAAATAATTTAATTAAGAAAACACTTGTGAAGTATGTGACATAATACATATTTTAATTAGTTCAATTTATCCATATCACGGTGAGTACAATTTATTCATATCACAATAATTTCAAGACATCATGTTATATACCATAAACACAAACAATTTGTATTTGTCAATTAAAAAAGACACTGTAATAGTATAAAAGAAAAAAGGTTAAGAGACCTGGATTCTAGCAGATTCTAGCATCCTACAAATTAGTTGGCATGTAACAGTGGGCAAGTGACTTAACCTCTCTAAGTTATTTGGTATAAAATGTGGATAATAATCCTGTCTTGTTTCCCTGACAATGTGGTATTGGGTACTACATAAAATAACATATTTGAAGATAGCAGTGGAAGGCAATGTGAATTTGAAATCAAGGTGACCTGAAGACTCCCTGTTGAAATCCCCTTAGTAGTACTTCATTCACTTTGAACTTACATCTGGGGAGCCATTGCTCTGTGCAAAGCACAATGTCAGGCATCAGAGATAGACTTGACTCCATCATCAGCTCTCTCTTCAAGAGATGATGACCCTAAGAACACAGGCATATATACACAGTAGAAAGACCAAAATGCTGTGCCAGAGGGAGAGAGAAAGGACTGACCAAGTTCAGAAGAATAAGAATCACCCTCCAGCTCAGTATCTTCCAGAATAAGTTCCATCATACTCAGCTGTATGGGAAGTTAATAGCTGTTACCTTCAAAAATACATGTGAAATAAATTTGAGGAACTCCGGCTGAAAACAATATATAACAGATTTCTTTTCAGCAAGACTTCTTAGAACTTTTCATATTCAAGTATGTGTTATAGATCTCCCAAGGGAGAATAAAGCATTGCTTATTTTTTCAAATGATTTACATATAAAACCCATCTTTATTGATGTTTGAATGGCACATCACTCAGGATTCAGTGCCGTAGAAAACTATTTTCCAGAAGCTGTTTGTGCAACCTGTTACTTTTAACTAGATATAAAAGTGGAGATGAGAAGAGCTGTGCTGGGGAATGAAGATAATGAAGGATATTATGAGATGATAACTGGAGCTGGAAGCAAAGGGAGAACTTTGCTCAGAATGCTGTGTGAAGGGAAGGTATCAATACAGACAGACCCACGAGTCAGGGATGTGTGGGAACAAATGTAAGTGCCCGATTTAGCTGGAGTACAAGGCGAAAGGGTAAGCCAGAGGCAATTGAGTTTACGTCAACGTAGTATGGACCCAGATCATAATGAGACTGCAGTGATAAGCAAAAATACTCCAGATGGTTTTAATAACTCCACCATGAGAACTCAAAGGTGTGGATCATGATCTGGTTAAGTAATTCCTTGATTCATCTTTACAAAGGCCTGAAGAAAGTAAAAAACTTCCTCCTGTGGGACTGCTTTCCTGGTAGACTTTGCTGCCTTGAGAGCCAACCTAGCCTTGTCTTTTTTTGATACCTCTCGTGTATAACTTAAAGACCTTGCCATTGTTACAGAACTAGAAGTGCTTTATGAAACTGCTCACCATTCTTATAGATGTACAGTTAAGCTTATGTGAAAGGATAATTGGTATGCAATAGGAATGAAAAGGTTTCTGGAAACCAGACTGGTAAGAATGGAGCTAAATTCTGCAGTGGCCTTAGTGGGTGGTCGGAGATTGCAGAACTCTGTACACTTGGGGTGTGAGACTGAACATTTACATGCAGAATGAAAGTGAGTCATGTCTTTGCACGTGACAGCATGTTGGAACTGAGACCCCTGTGTAAAACAGTGAAGGAAGAAGTGCTGTGGTGGTTGAGTATGAGAGAGTACCCCAGAAAAGATATACCCTCTGACACAGACCAAGGCCAATGGCAAGAACATTGTCTGTTGCTGCCTGGACTCTGGGTAGGAAAAACATTCCCTAGCATATTTGTGACCATGGCTCTATCTATCCTAGGATTGAGGTTCTAAGTTTTGCTATTGTTTGGTTCAGGGATCCTCAAATGGAAGAAGTTTTAAAGCCTTATGTTAGAAAAATCATGAATAGCTAGAGGCTGACAAATTTGAAAATTTCCTTTTTAGTTTGAAATATTAAATGCACAACTGTTTTTGTTACGTGAATAGCTTTTGTAATGTTTAGGTCAGGGCTATCAGTGTGCCCATCATTCGAATAGTGCTCACTACACCTGTTAGGTAGTTTTTTCTTCCTTCCTCCTCTTCCAATGAATTTTATTTCTCCAAATTTGGAAGTTTTAATGAGAAAGAATTCTAGAAAATTATAATTTGAAAAAATGATTTAGAAAGAAATAGAGCATTCCTATAAAAAGAAGTGGATTCGTTATTAGAAATTTACTCTGTTGCTCCAAATACTAATGAAAATTAGATCCAGCCTATGTACAGGCATCTTTTCCCAAGACTTTGAGGAATAGATGATTCTTGCAAATAGACAATTCTATGCAAATATTTTCAGACGGTAGAAAAGGAGGAAAACATCCCAATTAATTTTATGAAGTTATTATAACCTTAATCCTCAAATTAGGCAAAGGCATCATGAAAAAACATTGCTAGTCAAGTATGCTCTGAGAGACAAAATACTAAATGAACTACTACTATATTAGCAAACTGAACATAGGGGTATGTGTATGTTTGTGTGTGTGTGTGCACTTGTGTATGTGTGTTCAAAAGAATGAAAATGAGGAAGGAAAAGAGAGAGAGAGAGAGAGATACCAAACACATGTACACCATGAACATATTCATGCTGTGTAAATCTTCCCAGGAATGCAAGGGTAATTTTAACAGAAAAGTTGTACCTAAAAATCTCTCGAAACAGAAATGGAAGGACATGTCTTCTAATTAAGATGGTATCTACTATCATAAATGCCCGTAGTATTAATTATGCATATGGTGAAATATTAATACTAGAAAGATTACCTTAAAAATCAGCAATAAATGAAGAGTACTCTTTATTACTATTGCTACTCAGTATGCATTAGAAATTTGAGACAGTATACTAATATTAGGTTGAACAACATAAAATTGATGGCATTCAACTATCTACCAAAGATCTAACATAAAAAAGATGAAGAGAAGATGTGAAATTTAAAAATGAATAACTCAGTAACATTACTGATACAAGATATGCATATTTGCATAGAAAATTTAAGAGATTTGGGGAAAACAATTATTTGATGAACAAAAGTGCTTGCAGAGTTGGTGGGCACAAGATTAATACTTAAAATCAACCACATATCCATGCACAGTGACAAATAATTAAAAGAAATTTCTTTTAAAAGAATACCGGTATGGAGACAAAACTATGGTATTCGAGATAAAATAACACAGCACAATAGAAAGACTTTATGGAAGATTTGTCATAGGAAAAGTCAATATTATAAGGATGGTTATTATCTCAAAATTATTTTATAAACAATGAGGCCCCAATTAAAATCTTAGGAACTCAAATGTGCTGATCCTAAGATTCTAAGGGGAAAGAAAGTGGCCAAGTCGATTTTGAAGAGGAAGAATAATCTGGAATTTGTACAATTATTAGGAATCTATAATAATCAAGAGTTATTGCATAGGGTTATTCAAATAAAATAATGGCATAGAATAGAGAACTTAGAAACAGAACTACACATTAATCTGAGTTTGACACACAGCGAATGGCGTTAACAGTGTCAGAAAACAGATGGACTATTCAATTAATCTTTCTAGGACCAAAGGCCAAGAATATAGATGGAGACAAAGATAAAAACCATATACTAATTTCAAATATTTCTAAAATAAAATCCAGAAAAGCTAATACTGAGATGTGAAGGGAAAAATGTAAAACTTTCAACAGAAAATATAGAAAAATATCACAATGACATGGAGCATGGGTATACTTTTGAAACATAAATTAGAATCCACCATAAAATTAAAAACTTCTGTACAATGAGATATTTCAGAAAGTAAAATCAAAAAAGGATTTGCATGTGGAATATATTTATATGACTCTGTAAATAAAAACAGTCCAACAGAAGAACAGGCAAAATGCGTGAATGAACAATTCACACGGGAAGAAATCTAAATGGCCAAGAAGAAAAGATAAAAAATGGTTCTCAATCTCCCTAGTCATCAGGGAAATGTAAATTAGAATAAGCATGACATATTGTTTCCTACCCGTAACTATTGACTGGTAAAAAGTTTGATGACACAATCAAAAGATGAATTTTATATTGCTGGTGGGAGTGCAAATTGGTACAAACAATTGAGAGAACAATTCTGTCAATTCCCAATAAAGTTGAAAATATGTATATCCCATGACCTAGCAAGTTTCCTTTTTGCCTAGGAATAAACAAGAGATAATAGACAAGAATCTTCATTTCAGCACTGTTTGTAATTGCCAAAAGTGAAAACAGATGGACTGTTCTTCAGGAAGACAATGGACGGATGCCTGATGGAGTATATGTTCAATAGAATGCGGCCCAGATTAAAAATATCACCTAGATCCACATGAATCAACACAGAGGATCTGGCTAAAGATTTTAAAAGTATTTTTTGAACAATAGAGGGTGCTGAGGACTTTGAGTAGGTATCATGGTATGGCTAAACCTTGTTTCTGGAGAACAGCCATAGTTGTGTGTCTGTGTGTAAGTTTGTGCATGTGTGTCTTCTGTGGAAAGAATATAACATCACTATTCTGAGGGGTTAAAAGAGAATGGATAGACCAAGAGGAAACCACTGTAACTAAAGGAAGGATTGGTATTTACAACCTGTGTTGAGCAATCCTCCATGAAATCAGATCCTATCTGATAACAAGTTAGGTTTGGGCATATTCACTGTCCATTTTTTTTTTAATTTTTGGAAAATGCAAATGGGAGATATTGAGAAGTAACTATTAACCGAGAACTGCTGAGAAACATTTTGCAAATAACAAAGCTCTATGCATATGCCAGGGAGATTTGGTCTTCTTATGCAAATAACCAGCCAGGATTTCCTTCCCAGAGAGAGCAGATCTTTGGCAAGGTCCCCTCAGTTTCCACCCAGCAGATCCTGGAGAAAGGCACCTTAACCCAGCAGTTTGGACTCAATTAAGAAATGTTGGCATCTGTCTCTGGAGCCCAGCAAACAAGCTGTGTTTTTTGCCAACTGCATTATTAATTGCCTGGGTAAAAAGAACAAGGCAAATTTCAGTTCCCGATTTCACCAGGGAGACTTGAGGCTTTGCATGAGAAGTGCCTGATGTGGGCTCTAATTTCAGGAGCTTGGAGCTGGCTCACCACTCACCATTGCTAACTAAGAGAAATAATCCAAATAAGATTAATTAAACGTGGTCCTGGGAGAGCCTGAGAGTTGTTAATAATTCTGTCCTTTGCATGAAGATGACAGAAAAAAAAAATCTAAGAAAAAAGTTTCTGAAGTTAAAGGACAAGGGGAAAAGAATCAGGCCTTTCCCCCATGCTTCTGAAGCAAGTGCATTCTGTGAGACATTTAAAAGGATAGTTTCTGAGTTACCTGCATTTTATCATTTTGTTAGGGGATTTGGAGTGTTCTCCCTTTTGATTCAGTGCCTTTCCAGAAGTAGTCGGTAAACTTCTTGGTCCTAGTCGTTTAGGGAAAAATGAGAATCATGTGGCTTGAAATGGTGCAATTCTGGTGCAAGTGACTGGATTAGAGCGTTTTCTGCTCATGTCTCAGTGGAGAAATAGGAAAAGTACTTGTGAGGAGGGGCTTGAGGGCTGGGGGCCTCAGAGCATCACTGCTCTGAAATCTCTACAGATCTAGGCAGGGGGATCTGACCAGGAAAATAAATGCTCCAAACCGGGTTTGCCTCTATCTGTAAGAGAAGTGACCCAGTCTATTTCTTTAGTTCTATTCCACCTTCCTCTTACTTGGAATCCAATATCTTATTCTTTGCCACAGAAAACTTTGACAGGTAAAACAGACCTCTTGAGACAATGTTGAATTTACCAAAATATCCCAGAAAAGGGAACAAGTACTATCTTGTTCAAGATGCCCAAACAGAGGCATCTTTAGACTATTTAGCTGAGTGTAATTGGGTCAACATGTGGACCCTTCCTCCACCAGGACCTGTGTCATTCAGGTATACACTTTTGGTCACTAATGACATTTACTGATTGCTTTCACTGAGCAGGGCAGCCAAGCTTCCTTTGTGCCCAGTTTTCAGTTCTAGGAAGTAGAAATAGAAGTTTGTTTTTTTTTTTTTTTTTTTAAGACAGAGTCTCAGTTTGTCCTTGTGGGTCGGGTGGCATTGAGTTATAGTTCACAGCAACCTCAAACTCTTGGGGCTCAAGAATTCCTCTTGTCTCTGCCTTCCAAGTAGTAGCTGGGACTATAAGTGCCTGCTGCAATGCCTGGCTGTGTCTTGAATTCCTGAAAGCAATCCACCTGCCTTGGCCTCTCAAAGTGCTTGGGATTATAGGCATGAGCCACCACACCTGGCCAACAGAAGGAATCGTAATGAGCAGGCAATATCGAGCCATTGGATGTTTTCTGCAATGCTGGTCAGAGCCTGAGTGAGCTGGTGACTGGACAGGCACAGAGGCCACCATGGCGTGAATCTCTCGGAGGGCTGTTGTAGGCTGCAGGCACACTAGCCCTGAGGGGGACGTGTGCATGTTGAGGTCTTCTTAGCCAGCAGTGTAAGTTTTTTGAAACTTGTGAAGTTCCTAATATAAGCAAGGAAGAGGAGGTTGAAGGTGAGAATGTCCGATGTGGCTTGTTCTGCCATGTGGGAAACCGTTTTGCCAAAGATATACTTTGAGTTGTTCTGCCAGCAGTGAATCTGGGAGACTCCCTACTCCCTACAATCCCATATCCTCATAACAACTGCCCACTGTCACAGCTCTAATTGTCACCATAGTCTCAACCTTCTAGACATCAACAGTGTATGAGTATTATAATAGGACTGAGGCTAGAAGGATCTTATAATTTAAGATGGTTGCTCTTATGGGGTTTTCAATTTGTTTGGAGAGAGGGACAGTGAAGAGAGATGTGGGGAATGATGAAGAACCTGGTCATTTTGGAGTGATTAGAATGTCCCAGCCACTTTGATGGGTGCACTACTACATTATCCAGCTGGGCCCTCTACTAGGTCTGATTATATATAATACCCATTTTACAGATTAGGAAACTGAGCGTGTGTGGGAGGTGCCTAAAGTTCCCCAGCATGGAGGTGCAGCACAGGCAGAGCTGGAAGCTGGGACCTGCTACACTGAAGGCTTAGCAGCACTGGCCCGGGCTAACCTATGCAGGATTTGACTCATGACAGACCACTTATGCTTTTTAGCAAAAGTGCCATAAGGCAATACCCTGGACAGGTTCTAAGGAGGGTACAGTTAGGTGTAGTCTCTGGAAAGAAGGAGGCCTTGACTGGAGAAGCCACCTCAGAGAAGGGAAGGTGCACATTAGGAGATGAGATTTAAAAGCCTAACAGGAACCAGGTGGGGCATCCCAGCCTGGCAAAACTCAGACCTTTCCTCTAGTCCTTCACTGGTTTAGAAATCTACAGGCCAGAGTCCTGTGACCTTAAGCATTGGAAAGATAGAGAGGTTGGTGGGGTTGGAAAGCAGACAGGGACTGCAGGGGCAAGAAGGGAAGTAGGAGGCTGGGCATGGAAGCTCACACCTGTAATCCTAGCACTCTGAGAGGCTGAGGTCAAAGGACCATTGGAAGCCAGGAGTTTGAGACCAGCCTGAGTAAGAGTGAGGACCCAGTTTCTGTGAAATAAGGGAAAAATTATCTGGGTGTGGTGATATTTGCCTGTGGTCCTGGCTACTCGGGAGGCTGAGGCAGGGGGATCACTTGAGCCTAGGAATTTAAGGTTGCTGTGAGCTATGATGATGCTAATGCACTGTAACTGGGGTGACAGAGCAAGATTTTATCTCCAAAAAAATCCAGAAGGGAGTAGTGAATGGGGAGAGAGGAGAAAAGATAGGTGAGTAAAAGGAAAAGGAAACAATGACCACAACAAAGAAATAGAGGGAAAGAGAGAAAGAAGAAAAGGGAACACTTCAAAATAACTAAGAGTAAATTATAAATGTCTTATCACAAAAAATAAGTAAGTGAGGTGATGGTTATGTTAATCAGTTTGATTTAAGCATTCCACATTATAAATCGAATTATTACATTGTACCCCATAAATGTATACAGTTATGATTTAATAAAAAGTTATATTAAAAAAATAAAATTCAAAAAAAAAAAAGAAGAAGAAAAGAAAAAAGAAATGCTGAGTCTACAGTCCTTGCAGCCCTATGCTTCCGCTGTGATAGAGTACATCCCCCCAGCTGACCAGAGCATCTTCCTCTGCTGGTGAACGTGAAGGCTTTGCTTCTGTAACTGTAATCCTTTGATGGGAGAAACTCATGGGGGAAGGGTTGCATTCTATTTCCAATAGGAGCTGACCTCTCTCCAGGGAGTGGTGTCATAAGGTCCACCTTCAATTCCAAGAGAAGAGTGGTGCCCGAGGAGATTCTCCCTGTAGGCCACACCATCTGTCTGTGTCCCCAGGACAGTGCATCCAGCCATATGCATAGCTGGTGTACTCTTCATGGATCCAGCTGCCCAGGGCATGATAGAGCTTGCATGTGCCTGAATCCCCAGCACCTGTGGGCTGCTGCACTTGGTGCTTGCTGAGCTTGCTGGATATCTGGCCTGAGCTGCAGGCTGATCTGGCCCACTTGACTGGCTCTGACTTGCTGCCTGACAGTCACCAGCCTAGATTCTGGCTCAAGTCCTGTTGGAATCTTGTGTGTTCCTGGTAGCTAGGATTCTACTGCCAGGAGACACCTCTGGTTGTCCACCCCCTGCCCCTTAACATTTCTTTTCAGCCTAGATCTGCTGCCCAGGGACATTGACATCTGCTGAAATCAAGGCCTGAGCCATCCTCTTCCCTCTGGGCTGACACTGGAGTGGGGAAGCTCTTCATCTCCTTAGGGCAGCCTTATAGGTGAACAATAATAAAAGCAAAGAAAATAAACTATATCTGCTCTTTCTATTCCCCCTCTTCTTGTCCAGGAGAGATGTGCTAAATATAAGGAAAGAAATATAGAGGTTGCCTTGGAGAAGGGGGAGGGTAGCGCTCTTAATTGCAGTTAATTATTATTTTATGAAAATGTGGGAGGTTACTGAAAGATTGTAAGTAGGGGAGGACCAAGATGGGACAGTGACTCAGAGCTCTGGCAGCATGTGCTGCAGAAGTACATGCAGGAAGGGAGACCATGAGGGTGGCGGTGGCAGGGAGAGGAAAGGCTCTGGCTACAGTTTATGCAGCAGCAGCAGCAGCCAGTGAGCACGGTTTGAGACAAATGATGCAAGTGGGAGATAATGCAGAGGCAGGTGCAACCTTTCAGCTTTGTTCTGCTCCCTCAGCTCTGAGTGTGTTCAGGAGCTTGTAGGGGGTGGTTCTCACCGCTCCCCCACGCGGCGTCCAGCAATCTATGTTTTGTTTCTTGAGTGTTTGGCTATCCTAGAATTTAAAATAACTGTGGTTGTCCACCTAGGATAAAATGGATGGTGGTTTAGTTATCTTGTTGCATAACAAATTACTCCCTAATTTAATAGCTGAAAACAACAAATGTTTCTTACCTCACAGTTTCTGAGGGCCCAGGGTTAGGGAATGGATTAGCTGAGAGTTTCTGGCTCTGAGTCTCTGATGAGGTTGAAGCCAGCCTCCTGGCCAGAGTTGAAGTTATCTCATTGGCCTCATTGGCTGCTGGTAGGAGGCCTACTTTTCATTGGCTGCGGGTAGGAGACCTACTCCTCACTGGCTGTTGGCCGGAGACCCTAGTTCCTTGCCACAAGGCCTTACTCATTGGCTGCCTGAGGTTCTTTGCGTTCTTTGTGATATGACAGCTAGTTAGCTTATTTCTCCTGGGGGGAGGGAGGAAGAAAGGGTGGGGGTAGAGAGAGAGAGAGAATACACAACAGAAGTTCCAGTGTTTTACCATGTGTAACTTAATCTTGGAAATGATGCATTCTTCATCTTCTATATTCTGTGGTCACATAGGCAAGCCCTGGTACAATGTGTGTGTGTGTGTGTGTGTGTGTGTGTGTGTGTGTGCACGCATTTGTATGGAACTACATAAGGATAACATAAGGATGGGAATACCAGAGAGTAGGGATTATAGGGATCAATTTGGAGGCTGACTACTACTCAAGCGTTATGACATCACTACATAGATGACTGTCCTTCTTGCCAGATAGTCAGCAGAGGAGAGGGTGACTACTGATGAGATAGTCTACTCTTAAAGACTTCGGATAGCTGATCTTCTGGTCATTCAGTTTTCACAGCTCCTGAAAACCTCTGTGATGTCCCTCTTGGGGTTCTGTTGCTAGGTCCTCACACTTGATTGGCCTGGCCAAACTCTGTCCCAGCTTCCTCAGAAGAAACCCTCAGGATCCCAGCACAGCACCATTAAGACTCACTGTCTCAGTCTTCCTCAACTCACTGACATCTCTTTTTTCCACTTATTTTTTTATTCATATATATTCATAGGGCATAAGTGCAATTTTACTACATTGATGTATTGCACTGTGGAGAAATCAGAGCCTTAAGTACACCCATCACTGGAGCAAAGCACATTGTACCCACCAAGCATCATCCACACCTTTCCTCTCCAAGTCTTCATTGTCCATCGTTCCACTCTGCTTCCACTGGTACACATTATTTAGCTCCCTTTTACCAGTGAGAGCATGTGATATTTGTCTTTCCATGTCTGAGTTGTTTCACTTAAGATAATGGTCTCCAGTTCCATCCATGTTGCTGCAAAAGATAGGATTTAATTTAGTTTTATGATTTAATAATAGTCCACAAAATATACCACATTTTGTTTATCCAGTTCTCCATTGATGGACGCTTAGGTTGTTTCCATATCTTTGCTATCGTGAATAGTGCTGCACATAACACATGTAAGTGCAGGTATCTTTTTTATATATTGATTTATTTTCCTCTGGGTAGATACCCAGTACTGGGATTGCTGGATTATATGGTAGTTCTACTTTCAGTTCCTTCAGAAATCTCCATACTGTTTTCCATAGAGATTGCAGTAATTTAATTAACGTTCTTACCACCAGTGTGTAAGTGTTCCATTTTCTCCATATCCTCACCAACATCTGTTATTTTTTGTCTTTTTAATTATAGCATTCTGATTTGTATAAGATGATATCTCATTGTGGTTTTAATTTGCATTTCTCTGATGACTAGCTATAGTGATACTGAGCATTTTTTCATATGCACGTTAGATATTTGTTTTTCTTCTTTTGAAAAGTGTTTTAATATCCTTAGCCTACTTTTAAAAAATTTTTATTCTTTAAATTTTTTCATCCTTTTTAAAATTTCAGCTTATTATGAGAGTATAAGCCATTACATTATATAATTTACACATGACAGGTAAAATTCAGACTTATAGTTGTGTCCTAGACTAAGGGAGTGTGTTTAGCCCACATTTTAATTTTTTTGTTGTTGTTGTTGCTGTTGTCGAGTTGTTTGAGTTCCTTGTAAATTCTGGATATTAGTCCCTATTAGAGGTGTAGTTGGTGAATATTTTCTCCCATTCTGCAGTTTGTCTGTTCACACTGTTGATTATTTCTTTAGCTATGCAGAAGATTTGTAGTTTAATTAAGTCCCATTTGACTATTTTTTTCCTGACATCTTAACATTAAGGAATATCCCTGCCAATTTCTACTTTCTTCAGCATCCCTCTATCTAGTTTCTTTTTCCTTCCTGGTATACTATTTACCTCCAGTTCTTTTGTATGAGTGATTGAAGAGTTCCATAAAACCCAGAACCCAGAGTCCAGACATTAACAACCAGAAAACTAGGTGTTCTTTTCTCAAGGGGACAGGAAGCTCGGTCACCAAATCTGCCAGGATGTGAAGGGGATAGATTTACATTCAGTCCTTTAAGAACATAAGAAAAAGGAAGCTAGATAGGCCAATTCTTTAATTCTTTTCAAGTAAAATGGTTTACTGATTATGTTATGTTATGGAAGGATAAGAGAGGCATGGGAGAATGAAGAGTAAGCCGTATAGATAACGGACTGAAATCAAAGACTGCTGTGGCATGAGGAATCAGAGGCAGCTCCAGGAAAGAGAAACCAATGAATTCAATTGACACATTCTAAACTTGAAGTAGGACAATTTAGTAAGGGTTGATGATGCTGGAGATTGCATAGGGCAATGGATTTGGAGATGTGTTTAGAGGCACTGGTTGTGTAATGAACTAAGTTAAGATGCTCACTGCTCCAACTATGCAGCTCAGCATGAGTTCTTCCTACTACCAACCACTGTAAAACAAGTCCCATTCTCTGCCGAGTCCCATCTCAGGTGCAGGGGTATGGAATGAAACCAGTGCCCCCGTGAGGGGCTCTTGTCTCAGTGAAGGAGGCTGACTTGAACACTGGCAGGGACACTCCACCATAATAATTGCTGTGATAGGCATGTCCTCTTGGAGTTTGGGGGGTGAGAGTAAGGTTTAGGAAGGCACAGCCATCTGAGATAACCCAGGGAAGTGCATAGTGGAGGATGAGTTTAGTTTCCATTGTGGTCATTGATCTAGACTTCTAGGGATCCATTACTGGCCTCTCCAGTGGAAGTTAATGCCATTATTTCCCATGTGTTTTTTCTTTTCCAGCCCAGCATATAGGTGATGATAACTACTGCCCCCAATCTCTATATGTTCCCCACAACATAATTGAGTAACTCAGATGGGCAGCTTCTGCCACCCTTCTTTGACTTTTTTTTTTTTTTTTTTTGAGACAGAGCCTCAAGCTGTCACCCTGGATAGAGTGTCATGGCATCACAGCTCACAGCAACCTACAATTCCTGGGCTCAAGAGAGTCTCTTGCTGCCGCCTCACAAGTAGCTGGGACCCGCCACAACGCCCTATTTTTTGGTTGCAGCCGTCATTGTTGTTTGGTGGGCCTTGCTGGATTCGAACCCATCAGCTCAGGTGTATGTGGCTGGCACCTTAGCCCATTGAGTCACAGTCACCGAGCCCCTTCTTTGACTTTTAAGCAATTCCATTACCATTGGTTCTGGATTGCTGGGCCTTGCTAAACTATTAGCTCCTTCCATTTTCCCTGATAGTGCTTTCTTGAGTTAAGCCTCATCTAATCTTACCAAGAAGGTTTTCCCCCCCTTTATAGCATTTGTATGTTAATGAAAAAAAAATCTGTAAATGAGCATAGTTTTTAATTTCTATGTTTTGTTTTAACAGATGATTATTTTTCTTCTCCAGGCTTGAACAGAGAAAGGCACCAGAAAGGATCTTGTTGAAAAATTCATCTTTTACTGGTAGCAAGAGCCGCACTGCAAGAAATAATAAGCCCAGCTGCAGCTGCTGTTCAGACCACAGTGGAAGCGGCAACACCCCTTCCCCACATTCTTGTTTTTTTTGCCTGCTCTTTGAGAAACCCTCCACGAGGCTGCTGTGATTTACGCATATTGAAATAGACTATGGTACACTCCTCTCCCCCTTCCAGCACTGAGAAGGATTTACCCCAGGTCGGAAGTGTCCTGGGTTTCAATCTGGATTCTGCCAGTCTTTGGGGGATGCTGTTGGCCATTCAAGTCTCTGATGTAGTCATTTCTTTTTGGTTTCTTACTCCAGGCATCTGTTCACTAATTTTTCTTCCTTCCATAGCTGCATAGAGATGTATTAATTTTCTGTCCAATTTTCTCTGTCTATAATAAATCATGACATAGTCAAGGGAAAGAGAGAGTGATAACTTCAAGTAAGACCTCCAAGTGGTCTCCTGTGGGAAATGTGTTTTCCTTAAGATTTGACTCATGGGGAGGCAGAGGCAGGAGACTCACTTAAGCCCAGGAATTGGAGGTTGCTGTGAGCTGTGGATGCCACAGCACTCTATCTAGGGTGATAGCTGGAGGCTCTGTCTCAAAAAAAAAAAAAATGATTTGACTCATATAACACTTTCCTTAAGAACTCTACCTAGTCACCAGCAAATAGGTTATGGTGCCCTGAATGTGTCATGTACACCTTCTGATGAACACACTCGTCACAGTGTATTGTCATTCTCTTTCATTTCATTTTTCTATTCCACTAAAAGACAGAGTTGGACACCTTTGGGAACAGGACCAGCATCCCTTTCTTTGCTTTATCTTCAGTTGTAGGTCCAGCACCAGAGAGTTTGGGCTCAGTAAGTATTTTCAGATGAATGAATGAGCTTTGAAAAACCTTAAAGTACACCTTTCCTATTTTCTCCAGTCTCTAGGCCTTGTCGGAAGTCCCCATAGGTAGGCTGTAATCTTGGACCATTTACTTTCTCTCCTAACAATGAGGATTCCACTTGTGAAATCCCATGTACATTGCTAATGGATCCCTTCAGAAACACTGTTGGTAAACACCGAGCCTTCCTGTGGGCTGGGAGAGCTAAGGAAGTTTTAAGCATTTGTCAGTGTTTGTAACAGGCTAGTGGATATTTGACTTTATAACTCCTTTAAGGAGGCTGAACTTAAGTTACCAGAGGGGTCATTAGCAAACTACAGCAGATCAATGCCCTCTTAGATGCCTCCCACACAGAGGAAGAGCAAAATGTACCTGCCTTCAGGATGGGAGGCAAGACTCCAAACCAGCTACTTTACGGATGACATTCCTTCTGTGGATGTAATCCACAGGCTGGGCCTGTCGACAGCACCTTTCTCAGCCAGCCTGACACTGGGGACACCTGGAGTGCTAGTACTTAAGAAGGAAATGAGATTTGCCTTCTCCAATTCAGTGGCTTGGAAGTTTAGGGCTCTCATAAGAATCATAAAATATTTGTTAATGGTGAAAGGTGTGGGTCCAGTTTCAGACTTCTACAAGTCACCAGCCAGTTCTCCCAGCACCATTTGTTAAATAGGGAATCTTCCCCTCAATTTATATTTTTGATGGGCTTATCAAAGATTAAATGATGATAAGTGTCAGGGTTCGTCACTTGGTTCTCAATTCTGTTCCACACATCTACCTCTCTATTTTTGTGCCAGTACCATGCTCTTTTGATCACTATAGATTTGTAGTATAGTTTGAAGTCTGATAGTGTGATTCTTCCCAATTTGTTCTTATTTCTGAGTAATGTCTTGGCTATTTGAGTTTTTTTCCTGGTTCCATATAAAATGAAGTACTATTTCTTTCCAGATATTTAAAATATGACAGTGGTGTTTCATAGGGATTCCATTAAATTTGTAAATTGCTTTGTAAAATGGACATTTTCACAATGTTGATTCTTCCCAGCCATGAGCATGGTATGTTTCTCCATGTGTTAACATTGTCAGCTATTTCTTTTCTCAGAGTTTCATACTTTTTTTTTATAGAGATCTTTCATGTCCTTTGTTAGGTAAATTCCTAACTATTTCTTTTTCTTTGGCACAGCTATAAAGGGAATAATGTCCTTAACTGTTTTTTTTTTTTTTTGGCTTGGGTATTATTGGTATATATAAAAGCTACTGATTTGTGAGTATTGATTATGTATCCTGAGACACTAACTCCAGTAAGAGTGGCTCACATAACAAAATCCCAAAACTACAGATGTTGGCGTGGGTGTGAGAAAATGGAACACTTCTGCACTGCTGGTAGGAGTGCGAGCTAATACGTCCCTTTTGGAAAGAAGTATGGAGAATACTCAGGGATCTAAAAGTAGACCTGCGATTTGATCCTGCATTTCCTCTACTTGGTGTATATCCAAAAGACCAAAAATCACTTTATAACAAAGATATTTGAACCAGATTGTTCATTGCAGCTGAATAACTTTATAACAAAGATATTTGCACCAAATTGTTCAATTCATAATAGCCAAGTCATGGTAGAAGCCTAAGTGCGCATCCACCCATGAATGGATTAATAAATTGTGGTATATATATACCATGGAATATTATGGAGCCTTAAAAAAAGATGGAGACTTTACCTCTTTTATGTTTACATGGATGGAGCTGGAACACATCCTACTTAGTAAAGTATCTCAAGAATGGAAGAAAAAATATCCAATGCACTCAGTACTATTATGAAACCAATTTACAATCACTCACACTTTCATATGAAGAATAGATCACAACTATGACCTAGAATGAAGGTGGGAGGAGGGGGGCCTGAAAGGGGAGGGGGGTCAGATTGAGGGAGGGTGAATGGTAGGATCACACCTATGGTGCATATTGCAAGGGTACATGTCAGATCTATTAAGCACAGAGTATAAATATCTTAACACAATAATTAAGTAAATGAGATGAGGTATATATTAACCAGTGTGATGTAAGCATTCCTAATTGTATATGAAATCAGTACATTGTACCCCATAAATGCATTAATGTATACATGATCTATGTGTTTATGATTTAATAAAAAGTAAATTTAAAAAAAATCATAAAATAATATATAGCCTTTGGGAGTCAAACAGCTGGGCTGAGAAGATAGGGACGTTATCTCACATAGGATCAATCCAAGTTCCTATGGCAGACTTAGCCCCATGGGCCATTTACTGGAAGCCATTACAGGTAAAAGCATGTGCTGTCTTTTGAGGACTTCAGAGTTTATATTCTTATTGTGTTATCTATTGTCTATGAGAACTTTGGCAAGGGATGTTAAGTTCCCCAAGTCTTAAATTGCTCGTTTGTGAGGAATAAATAATACTAATTTTCACCTCACTGTGCTACTTTGAAAATTTAATGAGATAGTCTATGAAATTTAGCCTTGAGACCTAGTAGTTGCAAAAAAGAAGAAGACGGTGGTGGTGGTGATGTGGCCTCCAGCTCTCCCTGAGCTTAGAACCAGTGACAGGATTGGAGTCAGCCCAGGTTTTAGACACAGCATGAAATCTGCAAATTTATATCTGCCATTTTAATGCTTACAGTTATATACTTACTTTTCCAAAATTTAGGGAGCATTCATAGAATAATATTCTTTGCCATCAATGTATTTGCTTTCCTGATGTTGCTCCATTTCCCCCAATCCCATGAAAGCATTCTTGTGTTCATTTTACATGTGAAACAACTGAGAGTCAGAGAGATCAAGATCACACAGAAGGTGGGAGAGGCAGGGCCAGTAGTGAAGCTCAGGTGTTTTGAGCTCAGATCTCCTCCTTGGGCTATTTACTGCTCCTTACTCATAAAGTAAAAGGAGTGCTCTGATAGTGATTTACATTGAAGTGTAAATAACTGATCTCCAGTAAAGATGTTATTTTTCCTACTGTAATGACCAGGGAGACAGTGAGCCACAAAATGTTACCTGTCTTTGGGTAACTCCAAGACCCTTACCTGACTTGTGAAGCTCTAGGAAAGATTAACTTCTGACCCTCAGACAGGTTGGGAGGTGGCATCACAGCACTGGAGAGAATGGTTGACTATGTAGTCTCGCTGGCTCTGGGTGGGTCAGTCTGCTGGAGCTAAATGCTCTGACAGCTAAAAGAGTTGAGGGGGGTGGGATGAAGAAAGATGGGAAGTGAGCACCATGACCAGGTTGCCAGGATGATTTCTGCCATGGATGTTCCCTGGGCCTTTATACGTGGCCCACATGTCTCGTGTGGATTTGCCTGTCAGATAAGACTAAGGTGACGAGTCTGCTGGGCAGATAATGAGAACTGTGTCCAACATACTGTTCAGAAAGCTCTCCTGCACCTGTGTAGACTGGGGATTTTTTTACACTAAACATGAACACACACAAATCACACTCATACACATATACACATACCCCTGCTTGGCTTCCTTAGTCCTTTATGAGGGGGGCATTTCACTGTCTCTTTCTTCACCATCATCTCTGGATTTCTCCAAGTCTCTTCTTTTCAGGTCAACTGGGCATCCCATTCCTCAGCTCTGTCTATGACCTTGAACTCTGCATGTTATCCCTGCCCAAGTCTTGTGGTGATTGCTCCGTCTATCCTCTTGGCTGCTCTCCTCTCATTGTCAGAGATCCCCATGGGAAGTCCACCTAGTTCAGATGCTAAAACCACTTAAATCCTGACTTTGGAATCAGTGGCTGCTTCCCCTCAGCCCCAATCCATATCCTGTGGTTTTAGCTCATTTGTTATTTCTTGCAAACTAGATGGTCACAGCATGATCTCAACTATATTCTCTATCTCTTGCTTATTAAGGTTTCACGAGGAAGTACAAAATAGTAGTGATGCATTTTAGTTTAAAAAAATGTGTTCAGCTGATCATAATGGAATTTCAGACCCATTTCTCTTTTTGACTTTTGCTGACGTTGGGGCCCTGCTCCTCACTATTAAGCTGCCTTTGCCAATGAAAAATTACTTTCTGTGCATAAGGAGGGCCAGCTTCGTAGAAACATGAGCACAGCTTTAGGCTAAAGAAAGGGCAAATCCCAACGGGACTGGGACAATGGAGAGCTCCATGTTTGATTTCTGGCTAATTACTTACTAGCTTTGCAAAATTAGTCAAATTAATTAGCATTCCCAAACCATCTTTTATTAAATGAGGATATCAACTTTTTGATTGTTTGAGGATTAAACGTGACGGTATATGAAATGGGCCTTGATCTTAGCGAATGCTTGGTAAAAACCTCATCTCTTTCCATACTAATGCTCACGTGTGTGTCTGGATAGAAATGTCAAACACTGGATGATGTTACAGACTAATGGCATCAATCACAAAACTCCAGCAGAACCACAAACAGGGACTGTGCTCAGACTTTGAGCATTAGTATCTGCTAAAGCGGGAAGCCAGGTAGCAGCATTCAAATTACGTGTACCTGCTTCTGTTTGGACAGGAATCCTACCAGCTGTTCCTGGGGTGATGACAAGGTCTTATAATGGCATAAGGAAAGCACCTAGCATGTATCTGGCACACAGGGGATTTCATGTGAATAGTAATTCCTCTTTCTTATTTATTTATTTTTATTAAGTCATAGCTGTGTACATTAATGCAATCATGGAGTACAATGTGCTGGTTTCATATACAATCCGAAATACTTTCATCAAACTGGTTAACATAGCATTCATGGATTGATTTGGTTAATTTTGGTGATTGTGGTTATATACAGATA